>JAVDBV010046040.1:0-11155 GCA_032619315.1 Piper longum
TGTTGGGCCCTTCGGGCCCCAAAAGTGACTTGCAACAGGTTCATGGGCCTCTCTTAATCTAAAAGCTAGCTTAAGAATTAAGGCTTTCCCATTAGCCTATATACAAGTCACCGATTGCCTCTAAATGGGATGTGGGATTAACCCAACAGATGGTACGTCCAAGGCGAGGAGGCGCCGACATTCGTTTGACCTGAATGAAGATCTTGAAGAAGAAGAAGAGGACGACGTGGTTGTGGTGGAAAGTGGGAGTGGCGATGGGACCGCAAACTACAGCACGCTGGTGTCGGCGACTGATGGCACCGTCGCGCTGGTGCCAGTGACCGTCAAACAATATGCAGATCTGCCCCGGTTAAGGTGGACAGCAGAGCTCCACGAGTCCTTTGTAATGGCCGTGGAGAAACTCGGCGGTCAAGATAGTTAGGATCTCCAATAAAGAATTAGTTAAAATTTAAATTTTAAATTCCGTTATAAGCTAAAATATAAGATAATCAATATTTGAAATCAACTAAGACCACACGAAACGAATAGAAATCTCACTATCGTACAAACATGTCATAAGTATAATAATTAAAATAAAAAAAAATAATTATCTAATGCACAATCCTCTACTTGTCTCGACTCTAACGCATCTATCCATGCCATGTTCACATGGTCTCAGACTCTAACATATCTAATAACACAGTATTGATAAAAATATTAAGTAATATAATTAAAAGAAATAAGTAAATATATTTTACAATATTATTAATTGAATCTTTTCGTGATTATAAACTTATGGACTTTGGCTAGGCTGTCAGTCTTGAGCCAAAGAAAGACGTGGGCTTACCAAGTTGAAGAAATAACTTAATCCATGGTCGGGCTACTACAAAAGAGTAACCTATTTTCATATTAGATGACTATGAATGTTGACTAAGTTGTCGATCACAAACCAAAAAAGGACGAAAACTAGGGCTAGCAATGGGAGAATTTTGACAACGAAATTTTTTAAAGTGGGTAGATTATGAGATACCTTAATTTAATCTCACTTTTAATATTTATTATGATAAGATCTTATTTATAGGTGAGAATAAAATATAAAACTTTAACTTAATTAACCACTTTTGAAAAGATAAATTAATTCATTACTTAGCACTTTGAAGTGAGTTACAAATAGGGACATTAGTTAGGTTGTCAAGTCATGAGTCGAAGAAGAGGGACATTAGTTAGGTTAGAGACAATTTCCTAACCCTTAGTTTTGTGAATTCTCTATCATAACACCCTCAAATCTTAAATTTCTACGCATATTAATTCAGCTTGGTAAACAACTTAATTTACGTTTGCATATGTAAACTGTCATCAAAATATAAAGCACATTAAATTTGTATACGAGGATTGGAATTGACTTGCAAAGTAAAATACAAGCTCGCAGTCTAGAGGTAGTTGGCTACCAGCCGTACTGAATTTCATTAACTAGGTTCAAAAATCTCGAGCTCAACGTAGTTATAATCCAGATTAATACCATGAAAGCATGACTTCCATGGTGTAGACGATGCCCAGGAGTGTTACATCAATCTGCACAGTACCCAAAAGAGGATGAGAAGTTGGCCTTCCTCATGACCACGTCTTCCAGCTCGTCCATCTGTTTCTCCAAGTCTTTGAGCCTCTGGTTCATCCTCTCCAGCCTCTGCTTCGATTCCGCTTCTATATATTAACCACAGTACTTAGTTTGCTAATTAGTGGATAGTACCACGAGATAGTGAAAGCAACAGTAATCGATAAAATTATAGATTGATCCCTTGACTATCATAGCTTTACTCGATGGATCACACTAACATTGCGATCAATGATCCTATTACCCCGGTCGATTTTTTTTCAGCTTTCAGGCGAGTAATTGGCAGCCATAATCATTAAAATTAACAAGCATGCATAATAATATGGATGGGAAGACATTTATTTATAAACGCATACATATATCGTATATACCAGAACGAGAGATGAAATTGGAGAGGCCGTTGAGGTCTATGGGAACAGAGTTGTACAGGTCAACCATTGTGGCTGGCGTTTTCATACGCTCATCTTTTCTCCTTGGCATCTCTCCCAAGCTTAGCTCTAGAAATTGGAAGTTTCTATGATCCCCTCCGTTTGACATACTTCATCAAGAAATGATATGCATATATACCCATATACAGCTCAAGTACTAGAGAAACTTACAAGGACGATTGGAATTTGGAGGAATTGTGTTTAGCATGCCGGCCATTAAAGGCATGCTTCATGCTTCATCGACAAGAAGAAGAATTTTGGCATGTACGCTGTCATAAACAGTTTTGAGACAACGCGGCATGTTATCTTCCACGTCTGAATGGCATGTTTCATGTGAATGACCGTTTATTTAATTTTTACAAGTTATAATGTGGCAAAAACTGTAGAAAAAATACTCATTTGTTTACATCTGACAGTAGCACATTGAAAACTTTTATGCACAATGTAGGGCAACAAGTAGTAAACCTATTTATGCTCAGTGATTTCTAGTTTAGCTGAACATTTTATGGTAAATAAATGAAGTTGATAAACTTGTATGTGCTGATCTTAAGAACGAAAATCGCCATTCAAGGTTCTTACAGTGTTTTGCAACTTGGAATCCATGACCACTACCTATGGGACCTGCTTTCTCAGACTAAAGTGGATATTAGTGTGTGGAGAAAATGGCTGATTCCTAGATGATGCTGCCGGTAAGGTTCGACACAGCCAAGACTCAGATGGTGACTTTGGCAATGGTGGTGGCAGCACTGATCCGATTGAACTACCAAGCGTTTCCTTGTCATCTTCAACTTTCAGAAGTTTTGCTAATTGATTGCGATTTTTTGCATCCTTGTCCTCTCTTATAAATTCAGCAGAATGTATATCCACATTCTTGACTGCCAGCGCATTATCATAACGAAAGTTCTTACCTTTGTCTGCTGGTGGACAATTGATCATGTCACCCAAAGTAGAAGCCGACTTTTTATCCACATTGCATGATGTTCTTGACGAGAACATATTTTTTGATGATGGCCATTCATGTATAACCCTCGACTCGGGAGATTGGCAAATATCACCCTTTTCTTTAATATTTGGTTGAATCTTGATATCAGTGTCCCAATTCAAAACCTCGATTTCTAACGGAATGTCCACGTCGCCGAATTTAGGACTCATTAGTTCCCTCAAAGAGGTATTAGACATTGGTCTATCCAGTTCTTGAACAGAATCCACATAGAGGGTCTTCTCAATTACTAAGCTAGATGAGCAAGATCCCTTTTCACTGCCACCATCAGACTTCAATAATTCCCTGAGACTACTCCGAGCATTTTTACCATCATCTGATGGTGCCTTCCAGGACTGTTCCAACAATTTCGCAGGATGAGTTCCATTAAGATCCTGCGATTGTGGAACTTCATTCTGGCTGTAAGGTGAAAAATCACCATTAAGTTGCTTACTGTCACAGGCTAAACCAAAGGCTCGATATTCTCTACAAGATGCAAGCTTGTTACTTTCAGTATTTTTTCTACTGACAGAATCATTGTAATCATCTGCTTGAATCCCACGAGTCAATTTATACTTGCGAACAGCGTCCCAGGATTGCTGCTGCTGCATTATGAAAAAATATTTCTTAGTAAAATTGATTACATTTGTTTAATAGAAATTCGCAAGATTATTGGTAGACAGATAAGTAAGATTTACCATTATGCTTAACAGTTATCATGACAATTTTTTGCAGTTCAGATGTATGTATAAACACGTATTTCTCTTCTACTTTCTATGTCTTACCCCATCATCGAAGACACGAACCGAACCACGAGCTGTGGTATCCTTCTTAAAAGCACTAAGCTTGTTCTGCATGCGAGGTGACTGCCCTGCAGCCTTCACAAAGGGAACAGGATTTAAAAGACAAGAAGAGCTCTTCAAGCAAAATCGAGGAAGTAACCCACAAGCTTTAGCTGATACATAGTCATTCATAACATAATCTTCGTCTTCCTCACTGTCGTCACCGTGTATAGGAACTTGCTGCTGTAAATTGAGTGGCGAATTCAGATTTGCTACGGGTATAATCTTCGAAGTCACCATGTTCAAGATCCTTGTAGTATCACGTGGTTGAGATGGCTGTTTTGTAGCAAATGGGGTTGCTTCAGAAGCCACCGCCTTGGCAGCTGGTAAAAATCTGCCAATCATAAAATCTCTCATTTCAGATTCCGTTGACCAGCTTCTCTTAGACTGTAACTGTGAATTGTCCAAACTGCTAAGGCCACTCAAACTACAATTCGCATAAGAGGACTCTGTGCGTGAAAAAGTGTCGCGAGCATCTGAAAATTCAGCATCACCATCATCATCATCGGAATGAAGGTTTTCCTTATATATGTCACCCCTTTTAGAACTTTCTGACAATAGCTCGCCTTCTAAATTGCATGTCTCAATCTTGCGCATTGGATATTGGTGATCCTTCTCACCAACAGACTTTGCAGAATGTAGCTGCTTTTTTTGCTTTTGGGAATCCAACTTCCAACCAGGAGGAAGTTTTGGGACTTGAGTGGCCAATTTTGAATTTTGAGTATGGTATTCTCCTCTATCTTTGGGCTTCCCTGGAGTCTGCTCCCACACAAAAGGAACAGAACCAGCTTTTCTCACTGGTCCTGATTTAATGTCTGATTTATAGGGAGGAGGAAAAGGTCCAATATTTGGAACAACTTTAGATACTTTTTCTTCAGCTCTGCCCTCTGACTTTATTATTGGGATATATCGCCTAAGAGAAAGCAATGGTGCGTCAAAATTAAGCTGTTTTTCCTCCATCAAATTACCTTTCGGTGTCTTATAGACAGAAGATCATTCCCAGTCTCCAAGATTAGCTTTAGCTCCAGCTAAAATTGAAATTCATGCCTTCCACCGAAAATGAAACCTTAATTTTGCTGGAAAAGAACGGGCACCAAGAGGAATGTAGATTACGAGCTGAATTTCTGCATAGAAAAACATTAATATTTGTACAGATGACAACAAATTGGCACAAACGAAAGGCAAAAAAATCAGACACAAAAAAAAAGCTATTTAACAGTCAAAGCCACATAGAAATAAGAAATAATTCATATATTAGTCTATTAAGTGAGCAAGTATCAATTAGGTTCAAGATCTACTGCATCATATCACGGTCCTTGCCACATATAGCACTGATCTTAGCAAATGAGACGGATTGGGAATTCAAATATCAGCAAACGAAGGGCTCTATTTTCATCGGATCCACAAACACACCGCCCCGGAAAAGATAAAGAGAAAAAAAAAAATCTCTGCTTTCCGACAGTAAAGATGAATCTCCATCCGCCCAAAATTCAAATCAGGGACAGATCCAAAACACATACCAAGTAATAGGCAATAGCCAGACAAACCAACGACGGGATTAAACCAGACAAGAAACAAGCCGTTAACATATCAACTCGAAAACTACCATGAACATAAGGGATCTCAAGCATGCAAGTCTAGTTACTCGTCCTTACTAATTCACAGCACCATAAAACTGATCTTATCATACCTCCACACAAGCCTTCCATACAGTGATAAACGCAGATGGCTCAAACAGATACTGATCTTATCACTACACTATTCTAAACTCCCTGTCCTGACTTTCACTGAACAAAAAAGACAAAAACATGGCAGCCACCCCAACCCCAGAACAAAAAGGATTGGGATGAAGGAAGAAGACACTAATTCAGCAGCGAGGTTGCATCCACCATTACATTACATTAAGAAGGATGTTGTGTGAAAGGACAGAGGAGTGGGACAAGAGACCGGGAAGTTCATACGAGTTGAGATATATTTGATTGATTAAAAGTTGGGTGAAATTACAAAAGTGGCACCGCGGGTGACGTCGGTCGGATCACGTGGAAGCATAAGCGTACTTTACTTGGACAACCTGTCCCTGTCCGCATTAAAAGCTACCGAAACGGATTAGTTCTTTTATTTAGTTTCCCGCGGGCCACATTTTTTTCTTCTTTTTTCTCCCAACATTTTGCAGTGATCTTGTGTTCAACACATTTTGTCCAAAGTTGTTCCTGTGTATTGTATTGCTCTCCCATCCATCATTTTTAAATGTTTGTTTCTTTTCATAAAGATTATATTATCATGTTTTTAATCTTCGGGATCATTGGTCGACATGTGTATCATTTGAATATGTTTTTATATTTGGCAAAAAAAAAAGAAAAATAAATAAGTATGAATAATACTTAATTTAAAAAATAAAACAAAAGCATTTTGGGATGGCCGGACAGCTGCAGGCGGATGCAGGACCTCTGATTCATGTATAAAAAAAAGAAAAAGGAAAAGAGAGAGATATTTTATGCATTTTTTTTCGGACCAATTTCCCGCGTTTTTGCTAACATAATTACCAAAACTTTTCGTGAATTATCATACAAGAACCTTGCATCATAACTCATTCTTTCCCTTGTTTTTTTGTAAAGTTTGTTTTGTTAATTTTTCAGATATCATATTTAATACCCGCTATTGTACTGCATGGGACAAAGAACATCAAAGCAAACATAATTGCAAAAATTAAACAAGCAGTATTTAAACGATGCAAAATTAAGAGTTGTTTTGAATATGGGGGTTTGTCTGTACTAGCATTGTTAATCCAATGGATAAAACAAGTACATTGTTCGATGAATTTGGCTGTATGTAGAGCAGACTAATTATTCTAAAGCATAGTTTGTGTATGTGCACTCAATAATGCAGAGATTAATAACTTAAATCAAATTAGTAGTCAATGTGGACTGATCAATCTAGCTGGCAGGTCTTACTCGTTTCCCAAACAAGACTCTGTATCGAATTATTTACTCAAGGGATAACTTAGACCTAACTCTACTCCATCAACATCCATGGCAAATGTTTCCAGAGAAGTTATATGACATTGGAGTTTAAATAACTATTGTCAGATGTTAATTGCTTAGATTGCACTGCTCAAAGTACAAGTAGGCGTTGAATTCCTCGCTTAAATGGTAAATCCTGGACATTAAATAAATGTCTCAACACAAGGCCGGTCAATGCATGCACAGAAATTTTAGCAAGGGAATATACGATGATAACTCTATCAACCAGCCTCCTTGGCTTTGATGGCTGTCATAGTGTATGGAACCCCATCTTTGTAGCTACAAAAATTCACTTTTATAATTGCACAATTTTTTATTTTTTATTGTGAATCATAGTCGTAACTCGTATGTAGTATCCCCGTATAATACCAAAAAATTGTATCATTTTTTTCCAAAAAAATGTATAGATAAGCTGGTTGTGTGCATTAATGGACCTCGAAAAATTAATGGGTCTATCTATGATCACTCTCATACATATACTTTGGGCCTCGAAACTTTTTGTAAAGCCCACTTTTTTTTTTTTGTCAAGCCATTTTTTGAAAGTGACGAGGACTTTTTTGGCGATTGTTCCAGTGTTGGCCATTCATGCGCTTCGTATCGTCCCCGTTTTATGATCATAAACTCGAAAACGTGTACTCACGACAAATTATACTGAGCAAAATTGGATGGTAATAAGATGGATAGTAAAAAATATTATAACTCCCTCAAAAATCGTCCTGCAAATCTTGATGTCACCACTTGCGTCACCAAAATGGCACCGTCTTGGCCATCGTGATTTGTGACCACCTTCCTGTGCACTGTTCCCTTCACAAGGTCCATGTCCTCTCCTCCTCTCCTCTCCTCTCCACTCTATATTTGTCTTCCCTTGTTTTTTAGTACTTTGATTAGCTGATGGCCGGCCATCTAACTTCCCGATTAATTTTCCTAGGACTACGTAGATATAGTATAATATTAGGGTGACTTTAGGTTGCATTGATTACCTGTCACTGCAGTGATTATTAATACTCCTGATCAGGTATATTAAGTAAATTAAATTGCTTGAGTGGAGCCTATATTGGGTGAGTTCACAGTGCACTGTCCACTCCCACAATTTGGGATTTCCAAGGCAAAAAAATTGTCCTTTTTTGCAGGATTCCATATCATGTAAGTGGTTCATGGGTTTCGATGGAATTTAAGCCTTCGATACATGCGTACGATCCACAATTCTTACTTCACCAGATTTAGATGGGAACGATTGAACTTAAGAATGAATTCAAATCACAAACCACACTCATTATTTCAAAGAAAATGAGCCCCAAGTGGCTCAAACTTCAAACATGACTGAACCATTTTTCCACACAAGCTCCCCCAACACATTTTTTCTACCCAAAAAATGGCCATCAGAGAATAATAATGAGGTAACTTTGCTCCCCACCCATTTGTTAAGGGTCTAAGGCCACCGCATCTCACCGTCCATCATTTATATTTTTCTACTGGCAACCGCACACATGTCTTGTGCCCTTTTTGTCGATCTCAAGCTCGAGTATCATCTCCCGCTACCAAACAGTCTGCTCATCATCAGCTTAGCTGACAGGTAATAGCACATCTGCACCTTCCTCGCACCTTCCTCTAGTACCCCATGCCTCCTCTTTAATCTAACACCATGGGCAGCTCCCCCCACACCTCATCGGATCACTTGCCGGTGAGGAGGAGGAATATCGGCCAGATGCCCATTTCCTCCCTTCTCCCCACCATCGTGCTCCTCTTAGCATCTTCATGGCTTCCACCACTCCAGTCCTCGAGGAGCGACTTCTCCATCTGGGGCTACGACCCGGACGACGCAGGCTCCGTCCGGCGGGTCGAGGAGCTGTTCGAGCTGTGGATGGAGAGGTACGAGAAGGCGTACCGGAGCGAGGAGGAGAAGAAGGCGAGGTTCCGGAACTTCTTGTCCAATTTGGCGTACGTGGTCGAGAATAGGCCCGGCGAGGGACGGCACCTGTCGTCGTGGACGAGGCCCACGGTGGGGTTGAGCAAGTTCGCGGACATGAGCAACGAGGAGTTCAAGCAGGTCTACTCGGCCAGGATCAGGAGGCCGGAGGGGAAGGAGAGAGCGAAGAGGGCTTCGCCGGAGGCGGCCTGCTTGGCGCCACGGTCGGTGGATTGGAGGCGGAGAGGGGTGGTCACCGGCGTGAAGGATCAAGGCAATTGTGGTATGTATGTGGATTAATACTTTCCCATTTCTTGCTTTGTCTCATCATTGACTAAAGATTGAGTTGTCTATCCATTGTCTACGTTACAAATTTGTTTATCTAGCACCAAATTTTGGTAGAGGGTAAAACGACGTTGGTTAATTGAGTTCACTAATGTGAGGGGAAAGAAAAATGTCTCAGCTAGGCTCTATGTTTTTTCGATTTATTGGTCGACTACGGCGCTTCTTTGTACAATATCTTTATCAGTTTGTCGGTGGAGATAGTTGATAGATTTGGCTATTTTATTATTTGCGTTGTGGGGCAAATAAAACAATTTTGTTGTTAGTTTAGTCAAAATAGGAGTTAAAATCTTGCCCACGCGCAGGGGCAGAGGTTATGGCTCTTGAGGTTGGGAGAGAAAAGGTCAGGAAATTGAAAGGTTGAGAATCGAGGGAGATGAGAGATAGTGTATCATGTTAATTCTATACAACATCAACTATATCAATTTTTATAGAAATGGGTAAAATATTTAATTATATAGATTAAATACACTTAAATTAAGTTGAGTCAATTAACGGCCACCCTATATTTTTTGATGTCGTCCTAGCCGCATCCATCCTCCAAACCCAACGTGATTCTCATGTTGCTCACACTGTTCGATGGCCCCGCACGAACGGGCACTTATCACTCAAACACATCGCCGTCCCCACCACTGACCTGATTTGAGCTCCCACAAAAAAACTTGTACACTAGTGTTTCAAACATTGGGTTCCGCTTCACGTGCTTTCGTTGGCAGGGAGTTGCTGGGCGTTCTCGGCCGCCGGCGCCATCGAATATATAAACGCCATAGCCACCGGCAATCTGGTCAGTCTCTCCGAACAGGAGCTCGTCAGCTGCGACTTCACCAACTACGGCTGCGATGGAGGTTACATGGACAACGCCTTCGAGTGGGTCAAGCAGAATGGTGGCATCGATTCGGAGGCCAATTACCCCTACATCGCCCACAATGGCACCTGCAACGTTTCCAAGGTGGCAAATTGTGAAATGTGAAATTCCTGCTTTTAGCTTCGACAGTAGAAATACATAACATAGACAAAAAAATTTCTGTAAATTCGACTGTGTATGATCAGGAGGAGGAGAACAAGGTAGTTTCAATTGATGGCTACAGAGATGTTGCCCAAGATGAAAGTGCACTTCTATGTGCGGTGGTTCGACAACCAGTTAGTGTCGGCATCGATGGCTCTACACTTGATCTCCAGCTCTACACCGGAGTGAGTGACAACATCATTTATCGTGCATATTGACCAGTCGAATGGCTCTGTTTCTGTACATAACAAACTGAAGTACGTACTAGGCAGTGTTAGTTGATGAATTGGTGATAAAATTTTTGCAGGGGATTTATGAGGGATCATGCTCCAGCATCCCCGACGATATCGATCATGCGGTGTTGATAGTGGGATATGGATCGGAAAACGGCGAAGATTACTGGATTGTGAAGAACTCATGGGGCAAAGATTGGGGGATGGATGGATATATCTACATCAAGAGGAACACTGATCTTGAGTATGGTGTCTGCGCTATCAATGCAATGGCCTCTTATCCGACTAAAGAGACGATCATTCTATCATCTCTTCCTTCTCCGGCTGCGGAGCCGCCTTCAGAACCAGTAGCTCCGCCTCCTCCAGAGCCTTTTACTCCACCCCCTTCGGAACCAGTAGCTCCGCCGCCTCCAGAAACTGTTACTCCGCCGCCTTTGCCTGCGTCAAGTCCGCCACCACCATCACCTTCTCCGCCTCCCAAGCCGGTTAGTCCGCCACCTCCGCCGACTTCACCTCCTCAACCTCCGCCGGTAAGTCCATCACCGCCGCCACCTTCTCATCCTCCACCTCCGACAGTACGTCCACCCCCACCGCCGCCACATTCTCCACCTCCACCCCCGACTATATATCCGCCACCGCCTTCACCATCCCCACCACCGCCGTCGCCACCGCCGCCTTCTCCACCTCCGCCTGTATGCCCGCCACCGCCTTCCCCATCCCCACCTCCGCCTAAAAGCCCGCCACCGCCTTCACCATCCCCACCTCCGCCGTCGCCACCGCCGCCTTCTCCACCTCCGCCTAAAAGCCC
>JAVDBV010046043.1:0-11190 GCA_032619315.1 Piper longum
TGTGGGACTAAATTAAGAGATCTCACAATTTATTGTGAAGACCTGAAATATATATATATATATATATAATAAATATTTGACGCTCTAGGATCAGACGTTAGAAAATTAATATTTCCATTTGAATTATGTAACGACCCGCCATTTTTCACAATAGTTTGGGTCTAGCTGGCCAGGTGTTACTAAAAAATATACCCAATTGACCCGCGCTAACTGGACTGGGTGTTACTTAATGTTAAACGACGAAAAGCAAATATCATCTAAGAAGATGAATTCTCTTAAAGCAAGTAAGTTTAACTTGTGAAAATGACTCATAACCGTCCCACAGTTCCAGACCGTTTCCCATAGTCACATTAATAACTTAAATAAAATAAGAAGGAAGTCTGTTCACTATTTACTCGCCACCTGAGTTGGTTGAAAAACCACCCAATCATCTTATAATCTTTAGTTCCAGCTGCTAACTTGCAGAGGCAATTCTGCGTTAGTGATTAAAACAGTAAGCTGTATAATTAAATAAAACAAGTCAATAAAGTCCATCTCACTATCTATATTCTTAGCTATTGGGTCTATCCCAACATGTCCAATACCGGCTGATGGTTCATGCCACCATGTCCATTGATCTACCGATGGATCCAACCATCGTGTCTAATATCGACTGATGGGTCCTGCCACCATGTGTAGTTGTTGACCGATGGTTCTAGCCACCGTATCAGTTTGTTGACTGCTGGATCTAGCCACCGTGTGTATTATCGGTTGACGGGTCCTGCCACCATGTCCAGTTGTTGACAGATGGATCCTGCCACCGTGTCTATCCTCGGCTAATGGGTCCTGTCACCATGTCCGGTTGTTGAACGATGGATCCTGCCATCGTGTCCATTTGTTGACCGATGGATCTAGCCACTGTGTGCCTATTATTTATTTTGAAAGGTGAGGTCCGTGTCGGACTGATTCAATCCCTTGACCCGAGTTGCACTTGACGCATGGTCATCGAATCTTGGATCAGGCTGACCCGACTGTCCACAAGGAAAAATACAACATTTTAAATAATTATACGAACCTGGTTTGTAGATAATCTCGCTCCACAACCACGATCCTAATCTGAATTAGAATATAAAATTATACATAAGTATAATTTTATTCGCATAGAAAATGCATGCAACTACATGACTAATATAACTATTAAATTTCGTCAATATATAATATGCCACATTAAATATTTAGTTTTCAACAATTCTAGTGATATAATTAATTATTCATGTGACATTATTAATTATCCCATTACAATTCTCACTTGATAATTAATAACATAATTATTAATTTATAACCAATAATTAATTACTATTATTGGTATATTCCCT
Organism: Piper longum; assembly: GCA_032619315.1. NCBI lineage: Eukaryota > Viridiplantae > Streptophyta > Magnoliopsida > Piperales > Piperaceae > Piper > Piper longum. Next base: position 1,356 of record JAVDBV010046043.1, read on the forward strand.
AACTGATTTGTATTATCCTAATTTAAGGATATCACTAATACAATTATTTGTAACTTATTTAATTAAATAAGGTTCAACCCTTCCTTATTTAATTTAATCACTTGTAATGAGCCGATTAATCATTAACAGTCTATCACGATCGTATTTTATTATTTATGGTGACTTCTATATATTAATTTATTAATTTATCCACTTACCTCATAACCCATTAGAATAATTATCTTTATGGATTTATCACTAGTTAATGTTATTTTAACTCAAACCGTGTCGAGTCAATCTATATTTACGCAACTGCCATCTTCTTCTTCCCCAACTCTCTCCAAAATAGAGCTGTAATCTAGTGTTTTCCGATGCACTGTTCATCGTCGTAAAGCCACCACCGGCTAAGACACCACCGTCAATCAACTCACCTCCACACCAAAATATGATCCCGACTAGGACTTTTGGCCGCTGACTCTCGGGTAGGCCCAAAATGATCGCCCAAAGTCGTCACTTTGATCATGGTCGGCGCTTGCACTTCGTTCGCCTCCGGCTGTCATCAACCGTCGTCGACCACCACCGACCAGCTCCGCCATGCATCTATGGTTCATCCCCGTCCACCTCCGGCCACCTTCCGGCCACGGCAACGCCAGAATCGGTTGATTACAGCAGTTTCGCCCAGTTTCGCTGCCCGCCATTGCGTCGCCGTTTTCACCGCCGGTGAGCACGCCACTACGATCAGATGTTCGTACAGGAACCCTCGAACCTGGAGGGACTTTTCCCAACTAGATTGCAACCCAATCGCTACCCCGGCCAGCCGGATTTCTTAACCCACCGTCGTCACCACTGTTCATGTCACTAACTTTGTCTCAAACTTCCGGCTTGCCGGCCATGAACGACTTAAAGTTTGTATTTTTAGTTTTCTTCTTTTCTTTCTGATCCATTTGAGATTTAGTTGTTTCTTATTGATTTAAGACATTAAATTTCATTTTTTTTATCAATTTTTATTATCAATTTAACATATGACGTGCATGGAAATTAAGAACAAGAAGGGAAGAAAAATTACCCGAATAAGGAGGAAGACGGTGCCAATTTGAAAGAAGAAATGAGGATGGCGTCTCCCCCTTTTCTTCCTTTTTATAATGATATAAAATGATGGCTAGTGTACGTGAAAGCACCCTTTCACCGTAATACATTTAACTGGGTAATTGGGTAATTGACATGATTTACTTAACCATTTAAACGATTACATGGTATGGTTCACTTAACCGGTTAAATGGGTATATAGTGTGGTCCACTTTTCTGTTTAAACGGGTAGATAATACTTAACCAGTAACGATAATTATTTTTAAAAAATAAAATTTCCCACGTTCGATCACACCACGTTGAACGTTATTATTATTTTATTTTTATTCATTTATTTATTATTTTATTATTTTTTTCGGGTCTTTACAATCTTCCCAACTTAGAAGTATTTCGTCCCGGAAATATCATAGCATTAATATGACATCCAAAATTCAGTACATCTCTCCAGTATCTGGTCATGTTACAACAATTAAAATGATTTTTCTATTACAAATAGGCTAGGGTATTTCCGTGCCATCTCTTGTTCAATCTCCCATGTAGCTTCCTTTGATCCCTGATTTGTCCACAAGACCTTTACCAAAGGGATCTCCTTGTTCTAGAGTGGCTTAATTTCTCTTGCCAAGATGCGAATCTGTTTTTCCTCATAGGTTAAATCCGATTGCAGCTATAAGTCCGCAAAATTTGTGATTATATGTTCCTCATCTCGTACATATTTCTTTAGCATTGAAACATGAAAAACATTGTGTACTCCATCGAGGCTTGGTGGTAATGCTAATCTATATGCACAATTCCCGACTCGATTCAGAATTGGAAATGTTCCTATAAATCTTTGCTTTAACTTTCCTGATGTTCTGAATCTTATCACTCCCTTTCTTGGAGATGTCTTTAAGTAGACAAACTCCCCAACTTGGAACTCTAAGTCCCTCCTTCAGAGTATCAGCATAACTTTTCTGTCAATCTTGTACTGCCTTAAGCCTTTACTGAATAAGTTGCACTTTTTCAGCTGCTTCTCTCACCATCTCTGGCCCGACTATGACTGCCTCGGTAGACTCCAACCAGCACGATGGAGATCTGCAGGGCCTACTGTATAAGGCTTTAAACGGTGTCATTCCTATACTTGCTTGATCAAAGTTATTGTAGGTGAATTCAGCTAAGGCTATGTGTTTCTCCCAATCTCCTCCCCAGTCAAGGATGCAAGCTCTCAGCATATTCTCCAAAGTTTGAATAGTCCTCTCACTCTGACCATCAGTTTGGGGATGATATGTTGTACTTAGTTTGATTTGGGTTCCCATAGCTTTTTGGAAAACCTCCCCGAAATGTGAAGTGAATAAAGGATCTCTGTAAGAGACCATCTTCTTTGGAATTCCATGCAGTTTGACAATGTTATTGACATACAATTCTGCTACGTACTCCGCTGTCCTTATTGATTTTGTGGGAATGAAATGAGCTGCTTTAGTCAGACGGTCCACAACCACCCATATAGAGTTATGCCTTTTCAGAGTCATGTCTTAGTCATACATGCAACTAAATGCTTTGCCATATTAAATATTTTATCTTCCATAATTCTATTTCGATAATTGATTATTCATGTCAAATACTCTTTTTAATCATTCATCAAGTTTTCAGTTAATTATTAAATTCATAATTCTCCCTTGATAATTAATAAAATAATTATTAATTTATAACTAGGAATTTAATTACTATATTTGGTATATTCTTTAACTAATTTGTATTATCCTAATTTAATGATATTCTTAACACCATTATTTTAATTTATTTAATTTAATAAAAGTTTAATTTTTATACGATTATAATCTATTAACCCCTCGATTTAATTTAACCGCTTGTAACAAGCCGATTACTTATTAACCGTTTATTATTACCGTAATTTTATTAATATCATAATTTTGTATAATAATTTATTAAATTATTATTTTAGCTACTTAAATCATATCTCATTAACTTAATTATTTTTTAATATTTATTTTGAGTTGATATTATTTACGAAATTGTCATCATCTTCCCCAACTTTCTCCAAAACAGAGGTGTAATCGGGTATTTTTCGTCGCACCATTCGTCGCTGTCCGACGACCACCGGACAATCCACGACTATGAATCGACTCACCTCCGAACCATCTTTGATTCCAACCATGACATTTGGCTACTACTATCATGATTTGCCCCCAATCGACCCCCGAATTCATCACTTTGATCACGGTAGTGACAGCGCATCGTTCGCCTCCAGCCGCCGTCGACCGCAACCGACCAGCTCCACAATGCTTTTAAGATTCATCCCATACAATCCCCGGCCACTTTCCGGCCACGGCGACACCGGAATCGGTCAATTACAGCAATTTCTCCCATCCACCGCAGGCCATTGCGTCGCCGGCGAGCTCCACTGCTCCGATCAAATGGTCGTCCGGTAACCCTCGACCCTTGAGGGGCCTTTCCCGACTAGATTGTAACCCAATCGCTGCCCCGGCAGGCCGGATTTCTTAACCCACCTTCGTCACCACTGTCCATATGCCTTTTTTGTCCCTTTTGAAAATTTGTCCGATGTGGGCTGTAATTCTGCCACCCACTGGAAACGAGGGCACGGTGATGCCGTCCCTTCGACCCAGAAACCCGAGGCCGTGAGGGCTGTCACGAATTTCACTGCCTACAGTCGCCTCCTTGCCCCAAACTTCCGGCTTGTTGGCTATGAATGACTTAAAGTTTAGATTTTTCTTTTTTTTCTCATCAATTTGAGATTTAGTTGTTTCTTATTAATTTACGATTTCAAATCTCATTTGTTATTGTCAATTTAACATATGCCATGCATGGAAATTAAAAAGAAGAAGGGAAGAAAAATTACCCGAACCAGGAGGAAGACAGCGCCAATCCGAAGGAAGAAATGAGGATGACGCCCCCCCATTTTTACCCCCTTTTTATAATGATATAAAATGACAGCTAGAATACTTGGAAGCACCCTTTCACCGTAATACTTTTAACCGGGTAATTGGGTAATCTATATTATTCACTTAACCCTTTAAACAGTTACACGATATGGTTCAGTTAACCGGTTAAATGGGTAAATATTATGGTTCACTTAACTGGTTAAATAGGTAAATCATACTTAACCAGCTAATGATAATTGTTTTTTTTTTAAAATAAAATTTTCCACGTTCAATCCCATCGCGTCGAACGTTATTATTATTTTATTTTTTATTTATTTCTTTACAAGACTGGCCCATGAACTATTAGCAATTGGGTAGATGATTTCAGCATCCAACTATTTTGAGTATTTTCTTCTTTGCTACCTCCTTCATTATAGGATTGAGGTGTCTCTACTGCTCAACAATTGATTTGTCTCCTTCTAGCCAAATCTTGTGCAAACGGACATTAGGGCCAATGCTTTGAATTTCGGTGATTATCCATCCAATGGACAGATTGTGATCTCTTAGGATTCTCAATAGCTTTTCTCCCTCCAAAGATGTGAGTGTGGCAAAAACAAAAATAATCACAAGAAGTGTATAAGATTGTCCAAGAAATATATACGTCAAATGCTTCAGAAAGGGCTTCAATTCTAGCTCCGAAGGTTTGACAATTGATGGAATGTTTATCTTCAATTCAAAGTTTTGTGTAAGCAAGGGCTCCAATTGCTCACATTCTTTACTGCTACATGGTTGGTCATCTAGCAAAGCCGTTAATTTAGCTATCTCTGCATCTCCCTCGTTTGTCCTTGGAGGTCAGTATGTGCTCCAGGGAATCTAAAAGTTGGCTCCTCTTTTGTACTTTTGTGGCTATTTTTTAGTTAACATTGGCTGCAAAACAGTCATCAACTGATTCTTTGTATTCCATGGCCTTGAATATGTTAAACAGCTCTCGTTCATTATCGATTCTCATGATTAGTTCTCTTACAGCCACATCAATCAATGTATCGCAAGGAGTGGTCGTCCCACGATGAGTGGGACATCCTTATCTTCTTTTTGAGAAAACAACCTTATATTCTTTCATGTCTAATATCACAAAGTCCATTGGGAAGATGAATTTGTCAACTTTCACAAAAATATTTTTGATTTCTCTCCTTGAAAAGATATAAGATCAATCAGCGAACTGTGATTTTACAGTAGTAGGTTTTACATCTCCTAATACCAATCTTTTGTAAATAGGCAGTGATGTCAAATCAATGTTAGCACCTAAATCACAAAGGGATTTCTTTGAAAAATTTGATCCAATGAAGTAAGGAATAATGAATCTCCCTAGATCATGTAACTTTAGGGGAGTAATCTCCTTTGTAGAACTGCACTGCATTATTCATTTATGGCTACTAATTCAAGCTCTTCTAGGTTCTTTTTTGTAAAGACCCGAAAAAAAAATAAAAAAAATAAACGTTCGATGCGGTGGAATCGAACATGGGAAAATTTATTTTTCTCCATTTCAACTAATTGTGGTCAGCTGATTAACCGGTAAATTCTAGTTTAATCGGTCAAGCAAACCATACCATTTATCCGATTACCCATTTATGGAAAACCCTAGATTTTTGTGTTATAAAAGAGAGCTAAAGAGGAGGGTGTCACCCTCATTCTTTCTTCCAAATAGGAGCCATCATCTTCTTTTGATCAGATTAGGGCTAGCGGATCACAGTTGGATGATAGCGCAAGTCAGGTAAGTATAATATGTAGAACGTCGTACTTTCCTTATTGGTAGCCTATGTCGGCCTGAGCGCAGATTTGACCACCATGCACCGAGTGCAACAAGGGTAAAGGAATTGAATCAGTCCGACAAGGGGCCATATTATGTATGCAAATTGTATATTGTATCGAATTTTTTTGGAGTAATGGTAACCGCCCCACAAAAAGGCTACGGTCGGGGTGAGTGAGACACAGCGATTCCTCCATCGCACTGAAGTGCAGCGATAAGCCTCCCCATAAAAAAAAACTACGACCAGGGTGTGCTAGACACTGGCATTAGAATTGGTAGTAAAGTTCTCCGGTTTGAGTCCGGGAATCACATTAAAGTTCTCCGGTTTGAGTCTCGGAATCACACTGATGGTCTCCGGTTTGAGTCCAGGAATCACACTAAAGTTCTCCGGTTCGAGTCCGGGAATCACACTAAAGTTCTCCGGTTCGAGTCCGGGAATCACGCTGAAGGTCTCCGGTTTGAGTCTGGGAATCACACTAAAGTTCTCCGGTTTGAGTCCTAGAATCATACTACAGTTTTCCGGTTCGAGTCCGGGAATCACACTAAAGTTCTCTGGTTCGAGCCCGGGAATCACACTGAAGGTCTCCGGTTTGAGTCCGGGCGATGCCACCATGGTAGTGGTAGCCTCACAAAAAAAAAAAGGCTACCGGCCGGGTTGTGCGGATCAGCATGGATACCTCCTCGGCATTTTATTTGAGTATAGCGGCATCGCTCCACTGTATATTAAAATGAACATAGAAAACTAGTGGAATATCCTTGACTTGCTTTATCTTTTATACTACTTAGTATTGTAATCACTATCGCGGAATTGCCTTCGCAGGTGTGCAGATACGAAATTAGGTGGGAGAAGCCATTGACAACCAGAACATGGAGTAGGCTAAATATGAGGACTCCCTTTTAATTTTTATTTGAGTTATAGATGTGGCTATGGGAATTGGTCAAAGACTTTGGGACAATTATTATATATCTTTTTTAAAACATAGTTTACTTTGAGTGAGTCATATTTATGGTTTGATTTTGAATAACACCCGACTATCTTTGCCCAATTAAATAATTGAAAAAGGGCGGGTCGTTACAGGTGGTATCAAAGTACGGTTTCCCAAAAGCTCACATCATATGACTCAAGTACCTTGTTGAAGAGTCCAATACTTATCTTTCTCCAATGAAGTATGTCATGAGTGAATTAGTAGACTCACTAACATACCTAAGTAATCACTGAAAAGCTTCGTATTGGTGGTAGTCCATGGAGAAGACTACGTTCCATCAACGGGAGATTTCGTCCATTTCATGGACGGAATTTGTTATAGCTTTCAATGGACAATACTTTCCTGAGTCTGTGGTCCAGAAGAAAGCATAGGAATTTGCTATTCTAGCCCAAAAGGATGATTCAGTTAGGGAGTATGCCAAGAAGTTCTTGCAACTGGAACGTTTTGCACCTTAGGGTTTGGCAACTGGTAGGGCTAGAGCAGACAAATTCATCTGGGGATTGAAGCTGGAACTGCGGAGTAGGGTGGCTACGGCATCAAGAGGCACAATAAATGAAGTAATCAATGCAGCCACTACTCACGAGTTGGTGTTGAGCACGACCGTGCACAGAGGCAGGGTAAGGCTACGATACAACATAAGAATGCCTATCAGAGCAGTGGCCAAAACTGGTCTGTGGGACACCAACCGAAACACCATCAGAAGAATGGCTATGAGAACCGCAAAAGGAAGCTCCAGGAGACACCGTACCGACTATGCAAAAACTGCAACAAGAGGCATGAAGGGCCATGCAACGAGCCCCGTCGGTGCTTCAACTGTGGAAGGATGGGACATATCCAAAAGGTGTGCAGTCAGCCCCGGAGACAACAACCGGAGCAGCCTAAGGAAGTTTAGGCACCAGCCCCTATTCACCACCCGGCACCTACAAAACCGGTGGAGGCAAAATTGTATGCACTTGAAGTGGACGATTGTAATGACCCACCATTTTTCAATTATTTAATAGGGCCTAGATGGCCGGGTGTTACTAAAAATCAAACCATAAATATGACTCATTTGAAGTAAACAATGTTTTAAACAAGATATAATATTAATTGTTCCACAGTCTCAAACCGTTTCCTATAGCCACATCTATAACTCAGATGAAATTTAAAAGGGAGTCCTCATATTTATCCTACTCCATGTTCTGGTTGTTAATGGCTTCTCCCACCTAATATACGCTACCTTGCCGGAAATCTTGAGTGTAATTCACGGACTTGAACCGGAAATCTTAAGTGTGATTCACGGACTTGAACCGAAAATCTTAAGTGTGATTCACGAACTTCAACTGGAAATCTTAAGTATGATTCACGGATTTGAACTGGAAATCTTAAGTGTGATTCACGGACTTGAACCGGAAATCTTCATTACAAATCCTAGTGCCAGTGCATCGCACACCCTTGCCGTAGCCTTTTTATGGGGCAGCTATGACTACTCCAAAACAATTAGATGCAATACATAATTTACATACTTAGTACGGCCCCGTGTCGGACTGAGTCAATTCCTTGACCCCAGCTGCACTCGGTGTATGGTGGTTGAATCTAGGCTCAGGCCAACCTAGGCTACCAACAAAGAAAGTATGACGTTCTACATATTATACATACCTGACTTGTGATTCTGTAACGACCCGCCATTTTTTAATTATTTAATTAGGCCTAAATGGCCAAGTGTTACTTAAACAAAGTACTAAGTTGCTGTATTATAACAATTTAACAGCAATGTATAAGATAGGTTCCCACTGTATAGGACTGTTTCCCATAGCCACATATATAACTCAAATAAAATTAAAAGGGAGTCCTCATGTTTATCTTGCTCCATGCTCTGGATGTCAACGGCTTCTCCCACCTTATCTCATATCTGCACACCTACGGAGGCAATTCCGCATTAGTGATTACAACACTAAATAGTATAATGGATAAAACAAATCAAGTACATTCCACTAGTTCCCTATGTTCATTTTAACATGCACTACCATGGTGGGGTCGCCCAGACTCGAACTGGAGACCTTCAATGTGATTCCCGGACTTGAACCGGAAACCTTCAGTGCGATTCCCGGACATGAACCGGTAACCTTGAGTGAGATTCACGGACTTGAACCGGAAATCGTGAGTGGGATTCACGGACTTGGACCAGAAATCTTAAGTGTGATTGACGGACTTGAACCGGAAATCGTAAATGTGATTCACGGACTTGAACCGGAAATCGTAAATGTGATTCACGGACTTGAACCGGAAATCTTAAGTATGATTCACGGACTTAAACAAGAAATTTTAAGTGTGATTTACGGACATGAACCAGAAATCTTCAGTGTGATTCACGGACTTGAACCAGAAATCTTTAGTGTGATTCACGGACTTGAACCGGAAATCTTAAGTGTGATTCACGGACTTGAACTGGAAATCTTAAGTGTGATTCACAGACTTGAACCGGAAATCTTTAGTGTGATTCACGGACTTGAACTGGAAATCTTGAGTGTGATTCACATATTTGAACCGGAAATCTTGAGTGTGATTCACGGACTTGAATCGAAAATCTTGAGTGTGATTCACGGACTTGAACCGGAAATCATAACTACAAATCCTAGTGCCAGTGCCTCGCATACCCCGACCGTAGCCTTTTTATGTGGCAGCTATGACTACTCAAAAAAAATTATATGCAATACACAATTTACGTACTTAGTACGGCCCCGTGTCGAATCTGGGCTCAGGCTGACCTAGGCCACCAAAACATAGAAAGTATGACGTTATACCGATTATACGTACCTGACTTGTGATTCGTCCAACTATGATCCGCTCGCCCTAATCTGAATGAGGGCATAAACTTATACATTAGTATAATTTTTTATTTGCATGAAGCTACATGCAACTACATGACTAATTTACTATCAATTTAAATGATGTAATTAGTTCATGTTAGTCTTAATTACCCATTACATTTTCAGCAAGTCTAATGATAATTAATTATCAATGTGATATAATCAATTAAATCTTTCTTCACATTTCAAATTAATTATCCCAATTATAATTCCTCAATTACTAGTTAATAATTTAATTATTAACCATGCTCA
>JAVDBV010046044.1:0-10789 GCA_032619315.1 Piper longum
GATATATATATATATATTTATACAAACAGACATACATAAGAGAAAAATTAAGGTGAGCTACACCTTATATTGCTTGGTCGAGTTATATATCTAATTTGAACCCTTTTTAGTAGTCCTATAAATGATATTTATATTAATATGTATTAAAAGTAAAGAGAATAATTGAAATGTACCTTTTTTTACATCAGTATGGCCTATTTTTAGTTTTTTTTAATGCACTAGTTAAATAATATTTTAAAATTAATTTTTAATATAATTATTTTGATAATTAAGATAAAAGAGTTAGAATCATTAGATTGAATTAAAATTTTATAATTATCGTTTTTTATTTATTTTACTCTTTATCTATCTAAATTCTAAGTATTGAGACTCACTAATTACTCTAAATAAAAAGTGTAGAACATATAAGCTATATGAGTTATGGTTCATGGATATAACACTCAAATATATATATCTATATATATATATAATATTATTTTAAATATTAATTAGAGAAACTGAAAGAAAATAATAATATTTTAATATCTTTTTGAGTTACTTTACTCGGGATTTAAACAAAGTCAATCATGATGTCTGGTGTTGAATCACTCGTGAAGTTTTACTTCGATTTGAAAAGTCGGATAGTCAACGAGTTTTTTTATTCAGAATATTACTGTACGTGTCTATAACATGCATGATTTTGTTTATTAAATTCAACTATCGCGTAACTGCTAATTAATGAATGGTATGTGCATGGCATCGATTGAAACTCTAAATTAGGTCTCTATCTAGTTTTGCCGACTCTGAAAGTGTCGGCAGCGTAGTGTATGCCCACACAGGCACATGCTCAGGCATGGTATTGCAACCAGTATGCCAACTAATGGAGATAAGCATGGAAGAGGACGGGAATTAATGTTGAATCACAGCCACCGTCCATTGAACCAGCTGTGTGACCACTTATGACCACTTGAGCAAATCTGCGGCGTTGTTCCCTGTTTTTCGACTTCGAAAGGATACAGACCTTCAAATTTGACCTTTTGGACATGCCCAATAGTTAGTCTGTACTTCTTACTAAGACTTCTCACAAAGAGAGGGCAGATATTGTGATCTGTGAGGGCCTTTCATACTATTATTGTTTTAACCTGCTATTATCCACCGTCTGGTGAAATGGGATACATGGGTCTTAGTCTGTCCATGAGAGGAGTGTTTGATGTTTGCAATTTCAGGTTCATGGGCTGTTTAGTTATTCCAAGTCGCCCAGCTTGAAAGGCTGGATCTTGCCATAGGTCATACTGTCGCTGATCAATCTAATGTTTCTATCTTTATGGAGGATACTGCCTTTGTGTAGACTACAAATTAATGACAACAATTATAAGAAGCATACCCATCATATATGGTACTAGTATATATAAAGAATCGATCGATGAGAGGCTCAGTTAACATAAGAGTAGCAATATAATGAGCTGTTCGTACATGGAAAAAGTGTTGTTTGTGTAAACTCTTTCATCTTATCAGTAAAATTTACTAAGGTCTGCTTAGTTAGAATGAAAAAAATATAAAAGTAATGAAAATTTTAAATGGCCCACCTACTAAAATCAGTATATATGCAATATATTTTTAAGGAAAGTTATTAACTTTATAAAATATTTTTTTAATTAATTATAATTAATTTTTGAGTGGCTCACCCATTTGTTATTCAATGAGCAAAAAACTTTTACCCATTTCTTATCAATTGAGATAAAAAAAAAGAAGAAATATTTTAATAATGTACAGAAAATATAACTATTTTTAGTATTTTTTACTATCTTAAAATTTAGGAACCTTAGTATCAATGAAATATTAGGAACTTACAAATATGGCCACCCATTAAAACCATATGGCTATGATTTTTTGATATGGACATGATGGATACGTGTGTTATGTGATCCGATAACTTGACTATAGGCTTTAACGACAAATCTTATAAGCCTTTTAAACTCAAGTTTGAACAAGTTTAAAACAAAGAAAAACAAGAATAAAGAAGCACCCCAAGTAGGGAAAAAAACTCAACTTTGTTATCCGTCGTAATAATAGAATCTAAAACATGTCTTCTTAATATATATGACCTAACCTGATTAAAACAAAATACAATGGCTAAAACCCCTAATTAAAAGCTGGACTAAAATACATCTGGTTAATAAAACATAAATAGATTTAATCTAAAATACCTCTGAATTAAAATAAAACTAACTAAAGTCTTTTCTTGTGATGCTTCTAATGCTTATGTTTCCATATATAAACCTTATAGATTTAGGATGTTCAGCCCTTCTTAAATATGTCTCTTCCTCAAGTTCCTCATCAACAATAGGATGTGAATTAGGCTGTAGGAGTAATAACATAATGTACATTATCATTCCCCTCTTCTAAACTCACCATCAAGTTTTGTTCTTCAAATTCATCGAAATAAGGATGCAAATGTACCACATTGAATGTATCATGAATATTCCATCCATCAGGAAGCTTCAAGAATCTCACACGGTCCAAGCTTATTTGGTATTAACTTATGATATATACCTTGAGGACATCTCTCCTATGAAAATAGATCCATACCAAATTTCCAATGTAAAATTTTCTTTCCTTATGATGTCTACGTGCATAAGCTTTGTATCTCTCATATAAAATAGACATATTCTCACGTGCTTGAGCAAGAATAGAAATGAGATTTTCAATCTATATATGTACAAATTTTGATACCCTCAATGTCCCTGGAATTGGTATAAGATCAAGAGGCCCTTGTGAATTTTTTCCCAATAAAATTTCCAAAGGCGAAAACTCTTTATTTTAGCTGTTAGAGCAATTAAACTCAAACTCAATCTTAGGCAAAATAACATCTCATTTGTGTGTGAAGTACATTTCTCAAAGTATGATTCATCACTTTCAGTTTGTCCATTAATTTGTGGGTGTTAAGGATTACTTAATTTGAGAGTAGTATTCTATAAATGTTTCAAAAAAGTACTTATAAAGCAAGTATCTTGTCCAACGACAATAAATTTAGGAATGCCATGATAGCGCACTATATGTGCATAAAACAAGTCAGCATCCTTAGTAGCAATAATTGTTTTAACAATTTTTCTTAAAGTTTAAATTTATAGGCTTAAATTATTTCTTCAAAAATTATTAACTAAAATTTAAGATATATCTCTCATTCCTGATAATAAATTAGATCTTATCATATTCAATATTAGATATAGAATTAAATTGAGATTATTACAATCTATTTACCTCAAAAAATTTAATCTTCGAAATTTCTACACTTAACCTTTAACTAGTAGCCTTAACTTGTGTCCTACATGGCTCGTGGCCAAAAGCTTAATTTACACATTTAGTCCCACCCACTATCCAATATAAGTCAAATGTATGCAGGTTACACTAGAGAAGATTGTAATATACACTCAAATGAAGGCTTGATAAATGCAAAAAGCCAAATAAACATGAATAATAAACGAATAACAAACAACTCTGCCCACTCCCTGTACTAACCAGAAGAAATTACATATAATTTGAAGGCAATAACTATACCAATTTATTTTGTGCTTTAATACTAAGAATCAGATGTTTAATAATCAATTTACCTACAAATAGTGGGAATTAAACAAGAATTTGGCTTAGAGTATGTTTGTTTGTCCTCAAATTATATAAAAAAAAACATAAAATTTGAAAGTTAAAAATTTCATTATATTTGGATATCCAGAAACTTAGTCAAAACAAATTTTATTTTTAGTTAAATCAAACTTATAAAAAAATGTACAAAACAATATTTTCTTATGAAAATAAAAAAATTAGATGGAATTTTGGGAAGCACACGTAAGAAAATAGCATTTCATTTCTCATCTTATTTTCTTACTATTCAATATATAAGTGAAATCTTTAAATTTCATTTCATTTCATTGCTTCTATTTTACATGAAATATTTTTTTATTTACATTATTTTCATACCAAACAAATGGACCCTTAATTGAAATTATCACAGAAAAAAGGAAAACAAGGGGAATTTGTGCAACGTATTTGCAAAGTTTTAACAAGATAGTACCATGATAAATACCAAGCAAACAGTAACATGAGGAGCCTCAAATGCTATTATTGGAGTGCGACACAGAATAAGATGTGAATTTGTCCTATTAATTATTCTATCATAAACATACACAACAATTCATCATCAGAGGCTGGGCTCCGGAAGTATTGGAGAAGTAGCTGCCTTTTAGGATTTATTTACGGAATAAGTCAATTTATCACTTAGACCTCCTTGACTACTAAATTAAATTACCACTTAGCTCCTTCATTCTAAAAAATATCAGTTAAGTAGGACACATTAAAAAATGAATTAATATTAAATTCATTCAAATTAAATAACATATAAAATAAAATAACTGATCTTATATATAATAAATGTACTACAATATATAATAATTACATAAAATAAGTTTAATTACATATATAATAATTAAATAACTAGTCAAGACAATATTTTATTATTATTTTTATCAAATATGGATTAAACACTAGACTTATGATAGGAAGTTAAATAAAATAAAATATTTTATTATTTATGTCAAATTTAAAATAATTTTATTATATTATGTGGCATTTTACATCATCTATTAACCAGTTGCCAGTTTGCCACATCATCACTTAGCGGTGATTTTACAAAAATATTCATTTTTAGGGGAGTCTAGTGATTTTTAGTTTCACTTTGAAAAGATGTGAGTCCAGTGATGAATTGATTTAGTCGTGGAGATTAAATAATAAATTAACTTAGTTTAGGGGGTTAAGTAATATTTGTTCTAAAAAAATTAATGAAGTTGTAATTTTAAAAAATTTTAGGTGCAAACATAAAACTAATTCGACTAGAATATGTCAAACTCAAAATAAACACGAATTAAATATGAAGATTTAAGATCTTTCACACCGAAGAAAGGGTAGCAATTGTAAATAATTTTTTAAAATAAAGTTCAAAGTTGATGGATTTACAAACAAATATGGGGGCAGATTGGTATATATTGCTCACGATCAGGCCTTTATTTAATGGAAGTGAGTTGACCTCAATGAAACATATAGTTTCTCTTGCTTAATATCAGTTATATTGTGATTATGATATTGTTATTTATTAATATACTTACTAGTTGTTGACGTTGACAAAGTGACCATGTGAATACATCCAAGGTTGTAGATAATAATTAGTAAGTAGAGAATCATAAAAAAGTGTTTAAATTGAAAAAATATATTTTTTATATCCTTTAATTATATATCTTCTTAGCAATGGCATTTCATTTTTCACAATATGAATACTAAATTAGATATGCGAACTTTCACTAATGTACTTTCACAGACAAAATAATTATATAATTATAATTTCTGTAATGCTTCTCAGGTAGACCTACTAGTCAAATCAAGTTGGCAACTTTTATATAGCATCGATATAATTCAAAAAAATTTCTAAATGCAAATATATATATATATATATATATATATATATATATGTATTTAATCCACATGTACTGTTGCGCAATAATGAGGTCACAAAACTCAAATATCCATAAAATTATAATTATAATAATTATTATTATTATTTAAAGCACACATTTTATTCAAACCAAAAGAACAACATACAGTCCATAAATTAGAGATGCACAAAGCACTGTTGATGGTAACAAAAGAACCATAAAGGTTACAACATAAAAATTTCCACAAATTTGCACAGGTAATTCAACATGATTTTTAAAGCCAAAATAAACAAGTTAAGAAAGTAAACTTCTTCCTGGGAGAGAAAGGAAGATAGAGTTAGACCATCAATATTTACTTCCGAACGTGCTCCTCTCGAGGTATCCCATTACACCTTGGAAGACCAAGGCAGTCATCAATAGTGGGAGACTCCAGACAGTAGTGACAAGGGTCCCGTTCACTGGGTGTTGAAATTAACAGACTTCCCGTCCAGGGGGAGAGGAAGGTAAGCTCTAGGTGACAAATGCTTTAGTAAACAAGGGCGAAATCAATTGAAGATTTAAAAGAAAAAATTAAAAAGAAATAGGTTAGAGAACAAAGAGTAAAATAGTGGGTTTATCTCACATCGATTATAGATGATTTTGATAAATTGTGTATAGACTAATGAGAAATCCTTATTATTTAAGTTAACTTTTGGATTAAGAGAAGTATGTAACATCTATTACAAGTCCTTTATTTTAGGCAAAAGGACCCAACAGTGGTATCAGAGCCTAGGGGGTATGTATTTAGTTATAGATGTCTGCTTTGTGGGTTCTGCCTGATGATTTAAGAGGAATTTGTTAGGTAATGATAGTTTTAGGGATGTCCGATGTGTGAAGAGGAGTTATTGGGTTTATCTCACATTAGTCTTGGATGATCTTAATGACTTGTATATATGCTAATGGAAAAGCTTTATTCTTGAAGTTAATTTTTGAATTAATAGAGGCCAATTACAATTAATTTTTGAATTAAGAGAGGCTCATGACATCTATTGCAAGTGTTTTTTTAGAGATATAGAACTTGATTTGGGATCCAAAGAGCCCAACAGTGGTTTCAAAGCCCAAGAGTACCTAACAAAAAAACGGTCAAAGAGATGAGAACAATAGGAGGGAGAGAAAGGGGGCAAAACTTGCCAAAAAACAAATAAATTTATAAATTATTAAAAAGCTAATGTACATTGATAAAATTGGCACATTATCATCATATCATGAACAAATCAAATATTGATAATTAATACCACAACCATCACTTCGAGTTTTCTACCTTCATTATTTTCAAATTTGAACTAAAACTAATTAATTTAGAAAGAAAGTCATAAGTCCATTAGATGCATAAACCCTCTAAAACACCTGACATGAGACACAAGTAAATAAGAAACTTGTAATCAGTTATTCATCGTTTATATTTGATCTTATAATCTCATGAAAATTTGGGCCTTCCTCGCAATGACTAGCTAGCTACTCGAGCAACTAAACTCTTACTATCTAAAAAGGTCGCAAGTCATCCATTTTGGACTTGAGACTATTCTCAAAACTCACGTACTAATCATTTGGACTTTTTTAGTTACTTATTGGGCTTGTCATCAAGGGTTTTAAGAGATGTCCACACCTCTATGCTACTTTGAACCTTTAATGAATGTATGCATTGGGACCATAGATAATAATTAGTGGTTCTGATACTATAAAAAGGTTTGAGCCTTATATAAAATGAGATTATTCGTGAGGATCAATTAATTCATTCAATATTCATATTTCAACCACAACACTATTAGTATCACGCCATGTATTCAACATGAAAAACATAACAGCCGCGAGTAGTCTTACGGTTGTGTTATTCTCCTGTATACTTGTTCTTACCCCCAAGTAATTGTGTCTCATGTCCTAGCCATGGCGGAAGTAGTTTCATATGTATAAACTCCTGTATATTTCCCGGCGAGTCCTAGCCATGGCGTCCAACTAATTGGCAAGTTGACTAGGGGGGCTATCTGATATTAGCCCAAATGTTGAGTGTGACTGATTACCTTGGCCTGTATATATATACCATTGTGTTCTCGCGCCATCGAGGTTATTGAGCAAGGTGATATTGTTGGAGGCATGGTAGGACTCGCCGGAAAACGGCGAGGGGTGGTGATGGTCGGGAGGTTGTGTTTTATAGGAAGCCGGTGCAGAAGGTTCTCAGGCGTTCAAAACTAAGTTGTGATATTATTTTTATTAATGTTAACAAGAATGGGAAGGCATACATATTCTTGATAAATTAAACTATAAATGGAAAGCTAAGCCTTGTATTTCTCTGTCTTGTCACATTTGTTGGGAACTCCTTTCTCGTATGGAATATGTTGAGCATCCTATTGGGCATTGAGGACATATATCGTACTTTATAAGAATGTGGTGCTATCTAAATTTCGTGCAAGTCTTTGTATATTCCTAATCCTTTGCTGCTGCAAAAGATGAGACATTTCTAACTTTGAGTTTAAAAATGAAAAAAAAAATTGCATTAACGACACAAAGTAACAATATGTAAAGTGGTCAAATTATTTTCATTAATAGTGGGAGGAGTATTTGAAAAATAGTTTGTTAGGCCCTTCGGGCCCCAAAAGTGACTTACAACAGGTTCATAGGCCTCTCTTAATCAAAAAGTTAGCTTGAGAATTAAGACTTTCCTATTAGCCTATATACAAGTCACCGGTTGCTTCCGAATGGGATGTGAGATTAACCCAAAATGGTTAAGATATATTATCAGTTATCATGAAAATGGTAATTCATGACATGATGAAGAAGGTTGAATAACCAATAAATAAGTTTTTTATTGATAATCTTCGGGCGGGACTCAAACTCGATTCAATAGGCAGAGTTGACTCCAAGTTGTCTTATGAGTCATTTATATAGATTTTTCATGTATAATGCATTAAAGATAGAACAAAATAAGATATTACTTATTACAAATTGAATTGATAAATGAATTATTTAAATATTGATTTAATTAAACTATAAGAAAAATAGTGATGTGCTACTAGATTTATTCATTGCATGACTTGAGAGTCATATGGAGTTAAACATAAAGTCTTGTCAATATTGAATTACATGTGAGTTTGACTTGGAAAACTAGAAGTAGAGTTTAGGAGTTGAAATTGAGATTTTAAACTACGTTCGCTCAATCCCGAGGAAAAAATGCAAAAATCTCATTTTTGTAATCTATAATAAATTATATTAATTATATAAATTAAGGTTTCTTACTATCTTATAACTACTCACGGAGGAGGACGTTTGCATATAGGGAGATGAGGAATTATCTTGATGGAGAGATTTACATAATCTTATATTGGAATTGCATAGGTAGCGAGTAGAGAGAACAAATTAGGAGTTCAAATTTGCATAGAAAAGCTTGTCTTTGTAGGATCTAGTTTTGGGGCTATGCTTATACTTTCCACTATTGTTGTTTTTGTGTCTGGATTGGTGCGAGTATATTTTCATATTACATCTCCAACTCCAGCAGTGTGACAAATTCTTAAAACGTGTAACTTCGATCTCCTCGAAGATTATAATTTCATAGATCATTCTATTCATGCGCACTTGGATGTCCTTGCAGAATTTTCTAAGAGGTTGAAGAATTCCATTGGCCGTGTATCCGTCAAATGTTCTTGCGAGTTCTAGCTAGTTTTACCATGGGCTTGGAATGGTGATCCAGGCAAGAAAGAGAAAGCAAGCAACAAGCAAGCTACAAGCAAATGCCAACGGCAGGATGAAGAAGCAAGTTACGAGCAAGAAAGACCAATCCAATTATTTCAAGTATATTTTATATATGATGATTGTACCACACTCTATACACCAGCCAAAACACCTCCACACAATCCACGGGGTACAATAATAAATAGAGATATAAAAAATTAAAAAAATATTAGACAACCACAACAATATTTTTTAATAGATGATCATTGAATTTTTAAATAATATAAAAATGATAATAATAAAATGAAAAATATTATCGTATGATTATACAAAAATAATTTAATAACAAAATATGCCAGATTTTTTTTATTCAAAAAAAAGTTCACGATTTATAAGAAAATTTTTAGGAGGAAATTTTTCAAATAAAAAAATGGTGCAACTATCTAAATATAACCCATTAATTTAAAAAATTACAATTCAAAGAATGCATCCTTTAGGAATGAGAAATATCTTATAAAAACATATTTTTTAAAGAAGCTACACCTTGTATAAGGAGATACATTCCCTAATAGTACCATTTTTAAAAAAGTACCATAAATAATTAAAATAAGATATATTTTATAATAAATTTCATCCTCAAAATTCTTAACCTCAGTTTATAGCTAATGTCCTACCCATTGTAATACTTCATTTCGATTAACTAGTAAACTAATCCGAATATGTTATCAGTGACCGAACAGTTCACTAATTTACCCTCGACATCTCAAGATGGTGATGAAACATGCAAAGCATGAATGTAATGTTTAAATTCTAACCTTGTTCTACATGTATGCTATAATAATCAATGAAGTATAAAACAAGCCAAAATAACTAAAAAATTTAAAAAAAATAGTTATTTTTAAAACAAAACAAACGTAGTCTCCTCTAAAAGTATAATAGGGACCACCCTATCAACAAGTAGTATATATTTATGACAATAAAAATAAAAATACAATTAAAACACAATATTTCATTCACATTCTAGTTATCGTTACTTTTTTCATCATCTGAACCGAGTCTAAATTCCATAACTCAACATGTTCATTTTCATTCTCTATTTCATTCACATGCAAAACATTTTTTCATTCATAGAATGACATTTAAAGTTCATCATTAAATACTTTTTAATACTCATCATCTTCATCGAACACACTCAGAAGGTACATATGTGTGTAATTCAGTGTTGCTCATATGCAATCCCAACATCTCTTATTTCTTGTAGTTCTTGTAACACCCCGACTCGGCTCACCCTCGAACCGACCCGAAAATACTACCGGCGACCGAACCGTTCGATAATCTACTAGATTCGGTTAAGCCGACCTGGATCTACTCTCGGCGTCTTAAGATGAAAACCACCTATGCCCTCTATTCATTATTCACATCATGGTATTATATCTTAACACTCAATCATATTATCATGCTTTTCACTACCTCACATCAGTTCAAATATAATAAAAATATAAACAAAATATTAAACATTCAATCACCGAATACATGTGTGTGTGCGAAAGACCTCATTGCTCCTCTGTCCAGGCTGGCACTTCTATCTCATAGTCGTCACCTACATATAATACAAAACCGTCAGTAAC
>JAVDBV010046049.1:0-15101 GCA_032619315.1 Piper longum
ATATATATATATATATATATATATATATATATATATACATCGCTTAATTTATTGACTCTGATTAGAAGTACCCATTTCTGAAAAATCCAGGCTGGGCAAGTTGGTTGAGTGCTTGCCTTTTTAACCTACCTGTATCATCTTCCATAGTTGAAGAAAATATTTTAACAAAGTTCTTGATTCACAGTAACATCAATTCATCTGTAATAGGGAAATCAATGTATGATCTATGTTCTTGGGATGGTTGTTCTGAACATCGGATGAGAGAAAAGACAAGTGTGGATCACACATTATAGCAGTGAATCTTTTGTGTTGTCGAGCTACTCAATACAAGCACAAACAAGCTATGCAGTTCAAACTACTAATACCATAAAAACTTGTGTGAATCTATTTCCACCTACATGAAACCTGAAAAATCTTATCATGTCTGACTTTAGCTGAAACAAGTCAAAAACAGGCTCTCATGGCTTCTGATAAACAAATTGGTACGCAAGGATTGAAAGATATAAGAAAGAGCCAATGAGGTAATTGTGCGTTTATTTTATGCACTGGCTCCATACTCAAAGTTCCAACCAGGAATTAGGTGTTTTCCCATTGAAAGCAAATCCATATATCAATGGATCATATTGGTCAGATGTAATTCATTCATGCAGAGGGACCAAAAACAGGAAGGACCAGAAACAGGTGAAATCTAGTAGTGACTTCAGTAAAATATTTCCAGACGTCTGTAAAAAGACTGACCAAAATCACCAATAAAAGGGACTTGAGATGGGAGGGTATGCATGAAAAAGACCCTGTTTATTTGGCAGAGAGTAGCCGGTCATGTTTCAAAAACTGAAACTTTGTGGACCACAATCATTTGATGGATTGGATCTGCGATTATATTGAAGAGAAATGTGAAGCACCCATGAAGCTAATACAGAAAAAGATAAACATCTAATACTCAGTCTGGCCTGTTTCTGTACAAGTTCATAATGAACCCATTTGAAAAACCAAGAAAGGTGACAACACCCCACACCTTTCCAGATGAGGTCAACTAACATACAAGCCACCATGGGTTGCATTTAATATCATTAAATCCGCCAAAGCCTTATATTCAATACACTATCAAAGGTCCCTACCAAGTGCACCACTTTAAAAGACTCCTAAATAGTTCCATGTTCACTATCTGTTTCAAACCTCTTAAACTACATTGCTTTCAACATTGTTCTTGGCTTCTTTCTTCTCCATTCAGCTCACAATGGGGAAGAAGAAGAGCCTCACCTCCTTCTTCAAGCATAAAGATCACAACGCCAAGCCGGCATGGCCATGGCCTTCATGCAAGCAGCCACCCAATACCCTCTCCTTCCGGGCAGGCAAAGACATGCACAAGGTGGTGAACTCGGCCTGCTTGCGCGCAACATCCGACGAGGTCCACTCCCCCTTCTCATGCTTCACCAACTCGTCTGAGTGTCCGAGCTTCTCCACCGATCAGTCGGAGGAGTCGACAGCGGCCGGGGATTTGACGGAGGCGGTGCTCCGGGGGCTCCGGTCCGACCGCCTTTTCTTCGAGCCGAAGGGGGTCGGCAAGTGCATGGTGGAGGAAACTCGCGAGGTGGTAGAGGACAGGCCTTACAAGGAGAGTGTGGTGATGGCCGTGGAGTCTGATGATCCTTACATGGACTTCAAGACTTCAATGGAGGAGATGGTGGAAGCTCATGGGCTGAAGGAGTGGGATTGCTTGGAAGAGCTTTTACTTTGGTATTTGAAGATGAATGAAACGACAATGCAAAGGTACATTGTAGCTGCTTTTGTTGATTTGCTAGTGGAGATTGTTGCTTCAAACCTGGACAAGAGCAGCGAAGATAGTGTTTCAGAGTGTAGTTTAGATCATCAAGGAAAGAACAATTTTCTTGAAAGGTGATCACTGTTATAAATTACATATATTTCATTAGCATATGATGTGTAGAACATATATATGTACAAGATCAGACAGATCTCCTACACTCAATCATAGTTGTACAAATTATATTTTTAAGTTCATTTCATACAGCTTGCTAGCTCTTTTTTTGCTCTTGCCCACAAAAATTTTGGCCGAGGATTATGATCATTTGACCAAGATGGCTGCCATATTTTCTACTTACTGTGAGTTCAATTATTGATTTGAAGAAATATTAATCATCCGATGTCAAATTCAATTTTTTGTCAACTGATTAAATAACTTCATATAATAGCTGAAATTCATGATTTTTTAACATAATCAACAACGTCCTATTTAATTTAGTGTGAGAACAGAATACGATTATCTTATGATATCGGCTTAATCTCATGTGATTAAATAAATTAAGACGCACGATTACCAACAAATAGAGCAACGTAGACGGTTGCACCAACTTTTAAACAAACCATGAGACAAGTAGAAAACAACTTGAATTTACTAACAAAAAATTACATAGCAACATTACAAAGAATTTAAGCAAGCAAGACCTTTTTGTCTTCTCTCCCTTTTACACTTAAAACGATGAGAAAGTTGGTGAGACTTTTGGGCATAAAAACCGAAACAACAGGCAAAAGTTGGATTGAGAAAGCTAAGCTACTGTCAACTAACATTTCCATAAACTTGTTTGTGCTTGAACGCGCCTAATTTCTTACAATTTCTTTGGCTTGTTTAAGAACTCGGTGCAAAGATTCTTGTCAATGGCCGAAGCTTCTAAAACCTTGTTTCCCGCTGTATTATATTATATTATATTAATAAAACTGCACGCTTAACAATACCCATGAATTAATGAGACCAAACACAAAAGTACTAATCACTGATTTTTAAGTCCACTTTGATTATTAGCATTGATAAGTACACGACACACGACTAATGGACTTGAGGTCGTGTCCGTGTCCGACAGACACTAATTAACTCGCAACCCCGACAAGCAAAGTCCAGAATGTGCCCACGTTCGATAGTTTTTTAAATTTTACAGCATTAATGGTCTTCGTGATTATGAATGCATTTAATGAACGATTAATTTGGGTTCGTTTAGCTCTACCCCCACTGTGACCCATGTAATGATCCTGTTTGAAATATAGCCATGAATGCCAGACCCGTTTATCATCCGATTATTAGATAATTTTCGTCCAAAATATTTACTATCAACCAAAATAAATGCTATAAGTAGATGCCTAAATAATTCTTGAAACAGGATTAACAATTATATTTGATCAACTAATTAGCCTTACTTGTTTATATGTCGAACGAGGAGACCTTCGGATAATACCATCTTACGTGTAACAAAAATATCAACGAATATATTAAATCTTTTTTTTAATTAAAATATAAATTTATATTATAATACAAAGTCTACTCCAGCCTGAGAAAATCACCGTGAGAAAATCACTAAGATTATCAATTTTAGCATTAGTAAATATCATTATTTAGTGGCAATTTGTATTGTGACCGATGCCAAGTTAACGTTAGCCACGTGAAAATTGAGGCGCATGGGATGGGCGAGGGAAACCAAGCGGTTCCTAACTCTGGTTGCTATTTCTAAACTTGACACATTGATTGATTGCCATTCATTGCACAACTTGCTTCTTCCAAGGCGACGCATGCCTGCATAGTTTTTGAAGAAATGTGATCTCACAAGCACACAATTTAAGATTAGGTCAGCTAAATTCATTTATGTCCTAGAAAAATGTAAGTTGTAATGTGAAAGTGAAACACCATGTAAGATCATCAATCATTTTAATTGAAAAAAAATAATGTTACAACAGTATGTGCAAAACTAATTTGCAGAATCATTTGGCAGGGCAGGAAAAAATGTTATAAACAAATATGTTTCAAGTAATGTTAGCAGTAATCTTCTGATCAACTGTTAGTTATCACAAAATAAAAAGAAGGGTAATACCAAGAAATACGTACACTATTTGATGATCAAATTGCAGGTTCAGTAAAAAGAAACTGCAGCAGCTTGCACTGCGCACCTTTCATAAACATCTGCTTGATTCATCCTGCTCATAGAATGACAAGATATTTTATGTTTCTTATACTACCAATGGCTATTGAAGTGCAAATGGAATATGACAAGCCTGGGGCCTTTGCTCATTCTATGGTGTTGAGAACCATTTGAAGGGGGAAGGAATAGCAATCCTCGATCTCAATGCTCTCGAATTTCACTCACTTGGTTTAAAGACAATCCCTGATTACATTCAAACAAGTTATGATACTACACTGGCATCCACAGAAACACAGACAGCAAAGAAAATTCAGAAAAATTGCTACCAACTGTGTTTCCTTTTCGTACAGAGCTTTCTCCATTTGAGAAAAGATGGACTGCCAACTCTCCACATGCACTTATGATATATTTGAGCTTAAAAACGGGGCAATCCACATTTTTTGTTCCCTTATCTGCAGCGAGAAAATTTAGCTCAAATACAATTGTAATGATTTGGCCAAAAGTGTAACATGGATAAGTCTTTTTTCGAAAGTGATTAATTAAGTAAAAGATCTATACTTCATTTATAATTATAAATATCATCTTATGCCATTAAATTTTATATACGGGACTAAATTAAAAAATCTTATAATGATGAGATTAGAAACGAAACATCTCGATCGAGCATGTCCACTAATACATGCCAAAAATCAATACAATGACGAGCACATATGAACGCTTGGGTAGTGTACGCTCCAGAATAAACAATTGGCAAATTGTTGTACCTGCCCATTCCATACATCTCAATCTTCTATCAAGATAAGTGAACAGAAACTGGCAAATATCAAGTGTACACTACAGAATGAACCAACTATTGGTCGATTGGTGTGCATGCCTGTTTCATACATCTCAATCTTCGATTTAAACCATTTAACAGAAACTCTAAATCATTATCATGTTGGATTGAAGCACATCATTTCTCATAAATGATCTAAAATCGATTAAATACGGCGATCTAATTGGCACAATTGTACACAATCACGAGCATCGAAGACCCTCACCTACAGAACGCAGCACCGACTCCAAATCACGCATTTTCACCCTCTTTCGCCCCGCCTCTCGCATTAGCACCCTACACAGTTGTCAGTTTTTAAAAAAACAACAAGGAGAGGGAGAGAGAAGAAGCAAAACAGAACAACTATTTGAGCTACTATGGTTCGAAATTTCCCCAACACTGCGAAGTGACTTCAATGTCGTAACTCGCATCCATGGTGGACAGATCAAATACGAATCACCCAGGTCCGGTGAAACCAACACTGCCAGACATCAAAATAAGGCCATTTTCGAAGCTGAAAAAGTAGGAGGAATGGGTACCATTCCTTGTTGAGATTCAAATCCGACTACCATATTCTGGATAGGAGGAGATTTCGTCGTGAGAGGAAGAAGACGGGATGAGATGAGGGAAGACCGCCATTGACTAGTTTCCATTTTTTCTTACTGGAAGGTGGCGCGCGCGCCTTTGGTCTTACCCGGGCCGGATCTTCAAGTCGGGTCGGGTCTTAAACCGTACTCTGTCACAGGTACTCGGTGACCTGCATATGCGCTCGGACATCTTTGACCGCTTGATATAGGTTAAAAGAAGGAATGGACTGGGATATGAATCTGATTTGTATCCGATCCGTTTATTCTCTATCTGAAATAATTTTGGTTTAGATTATGGTTCAAACTTTTAGAATATATAATATATCAAAAAATATTTATGTGGGATATAGATTTGGGGTGATCAAATGCAAATGTGTGAAATTTGTAAATTTATATTTTAAAATAGTATTTTATTATTATTTTTTCTCTATTTGATATTAAAATTTATACTATTTATACTATTTTAGCCGATCAATTTGGATTTGGATCAGATATGGGTTTTATAGAATTAGATCAGATACAGATATAATAAATGAAATGAATATTATCTTCAGATTTGGTTCTAATTCGATTTGGATTTTTGGACTTCAATTAGGTACGGATATAGTCACAAACCCATCCCTAATCACATGCACCGCTGCCAAAAAATCTACATTATTATCGATAATAAACGGTTTTGGTAGTTCAGATGTGGAAAATTATCTTTTGGGATTTTGTATATAGATTTAAAGTAGCTATGCGCCTCATCACTTGACTTAATTACCATAATGCTAGCCAGTAGAATGTTAGTCCTTGTTTTCATTTGTTGAAGTTGTTCGCTCTATATTTACAGGTGGATACAGTATAGCTTGTCTGAGTCTGTGAAATGGATAAGTAAATACCAGGCATAAATTAAATACTTTATAATGAATTAAAATACCAGGGAATGTAATTGTACACAATATGCTTTACAATTAAACCTATAGACTAGTCAGATCATACCATCAATGTGGAGACAAAAATAAGTACATAAAATACTATATACTAAGACCTTCGAGAAAAAACTAGAGAGAGCAATGCGAAACGCATGAACTC
This sequence comes from Piper longum, assembly GCA_032619315.1. Taxonomy (NCBI): domain Eukaryota; kingdom Viridiplantae; phylum Streptophyta; class Magnoliopsida; order Piperales; family Piperaceae; genus Piper; species Piper longum. Next base: position 6,399 of record JAVDBV010046049.1, read on the forward strand.
TTATGACCTTGATTTGAAGGGGTAAGTACTAATATTTGAAGGGGTAAAACTACATAGAAAATCATCTGATTTTAAAAAAGTCAAGTCGGATAGAAATTGAGATATAAAAAATTATACATTTCACCAACTAGTCTTCGTCAGAATTTTGTTAAAATTGTTATAAGAAGGCCGTGCATCCTGAATCCTGACAATCAACGTCTGAAACAATTTATACAAGATTGACAATTTGCCTGGCAGATTACAGAAGACTAAGCAAGATTAAAAAATTGAATTGTATACACAATTAGATTGTGAAACAACTAAAAACGAATGAAGTTGCAACAAATAAATGAATGACACGATAAACATATGCCCATGAAATTCTAGTGGGTGTCAAATTGGCTTAAAACAAGACAAAATTTACAAAATTACGGCTCTCGCTAGCTGAAATGAAAGGATCATTAGATTTGACAAGGAACCGCTGGTGCTGCTTCTAACCTTCAGAACAGACCAATAAAATCTTGTTGCATTATGTTTGAGAATGAGTAGGCTTGATTTGCGTTCCGCGTGGTAGCCTGAGTCAAATAACGAGGGAGATGTGTGGGCGTACCAGCTTGCAGGGTAAAAAGAGAGGCCGTTGTTGGGTTACGTGGTGCACGCCTGAGATAAGGAGTCGCAGGAATTTGATACTTCTTTGTGTCTCAATCGCCTGCTTCGTTGCCTCATTTACAGCTGCAAGTATGACAGAAATGTAAGCTTCTGATTGAAAGAAACCACATAGAAAATAAGTACACAAGTGAAAAAAATTAACTTAACTGATTCAAGCAAACCAAAATAATTTCCATAAATGTCTAATGTCTCACATAGCAAAATTTTCATTGAAACCTCAGCCAGTCAAGCCAACCAACAAGTACACACCCTAGCAGAACAGGAAAATTGCTCAGTGGTAGCTTCCTTTGCTAAAGACAGTTGGAACTTGGAAGCAAGTTTCTACATTTAATTCATTTGAGAGTTACATGTTTCCAAGTTTTAGTGTTTTGATTTACACTATCTCCATAAACTTTTTTGCTGGCAATAATATTTTCTAAAAAAAGGGTCAGATGCCAGAATGCATTCTACCATTTTTTTTAGTAAGATGCAACAACAATTCATTGGTTTCTTAGTTTTCTGCCAATATGTTACCAGACATTGTTCAGTTTGAAAGAACATCCATCAGTCCATCAAACTATGATGTGCCTTCACATAAATCAGCAAAACAAATAGGAACGTTTCATGCTGAGACTATAAGAATATCTAATTCGAAAATAGTCAGATCATTACATTATACCAGTATCTATCTATCAATAGACTTCTAACTCAAGAAGAGTAAGGATAGAGATCTGAATAAAGGGAAACTAAAAACAGTTCATGAAGTAATGGCAAGAAGTGAAAGAACAAGCGGCAGCATCATGTAATTAATGAGCACAATTAACAAAAACCCTTATTGATCAGAGCTTGTTAAACTACAGAATCTCGGTAAATAATTTCAAACCGAGAAAGCATAAGCTAAAAATCTACGCAAGATCCTGTGACTCTATATATGAGATCAATGATTACGAGGAATCTACAGAAGCATGTTAGCAATTTTTTTTTCAAATTAAGAAAAGGAATAAGCAAAACTGCTAAATGTGTATATTAAAAGAGGTATATTAGTAACTAATTTTATCAATTCAAAGCTTCCATTGTTTGTTAAACAAATTGAGTAATTTTCTTTGCTCTTCTTCTTCTTTCTCTATTTCTATTAACATTCTTAAGGTGAAAGACAAGGACCAAAACCCCTAGCTAAACTTAGTCATGTAATTTTTTTCTATCTCATAAAAATATATTACCATATAAAGTTTGCGTAACCAATTATAAGAGAAGAGCAAAAATTGGAGCTGAATCAAACAGAATTGACATCAAGACAACAATTAACTAATTTGAAGTCTTAAACTAAACTGAGGCACATTGTCGGCAGAAATCTAGTCCCAAATTCCAAACCCTATAACATATAACAAATTTCACAAAACGCCAACTCACTTTGCATCTACAACTATTGCTTCATTTCACCAACCTGGGAAAGAGTCAATTGTGCAGACAAGGTAGCAGCTTCTGATTGAAGGAGTTGAACCTTGCGCTCAAGTTCCAAAAAATAATGTGCTTTCCTCAATTTTGATCGAGCAGCAGACTGTCGATTTGCCAAGATCCTGCTTATGTCAACAAGAAACATGTAAAATGCCCATATGAAATAATCTAGCAAGAAAATCGACTCATGACATTCATCTAATCTATCCATCTATCCTATTTAATAAAACCAAGAACAGTTCACGAGATGCGCAGCTTTCTTTCTTTTTATACATGTCACTTTCCTTCTAGATTTCTAATTCGATCACATACTTGTAATAATAATCAATAGTATAATACAAAAGTTCTAATTCAAGTACAAATGGACCCAAATAATTACGAAATGCATATAAGAATATAAATCCAAGCAAATAAGAAAGAATCTTAAACAAAGTAAAAATAAAATACTAATACATATAAACACTAACATGTTAAAATTTTAAACCAAGTCAGCACAAACCAATTAAACCTACGCCTAATCCATATAGCACTCACAAATTTTAAAAATGTGTACTTTTCTCTCCTGTCGATCTGCCTTTTTATAAGAAATTCAAGGCCGCAACAAAATATATAAAACTTAGAATAGATGATGTTGTATCAGTAATCTACTAGCTGCATCAAAATCAAATCAAAGTCGTATTTTTTAGTTAACATTATCACAATGCAAACAGATTAAGTCCACAAAAGTTACCCAAAAAAAAAATGCGACGAACAACATACCAATCTCACCAACCTCTTTGCCCGTTTCGGATTAATCAAAGATAGCTCGGCCATCTTGTCCGCGACCATGGCCTTCTTGACCTCCGCAATCTCCCCAAACACCCCATCCCCGCCCGACGCCAATCCATCCGCCGAGCTGCAGTGCCGGTGCACCGCAACGTCGGGGAAACAAGACTCTTCGCCCTTCTCCGCCGGAGCTAGCCGCCCGTCGCCGGTGACTGGCCCGACAAGACCGTCGACGTACTCGAAGGAGGAGCACAGGTCATCCTCGTCGGCGGCGAAACCGAGGTCTTTTGGGATGTGGAAAGGGAGGTCGGAGTAGTCGCGGCGGAGGTCGGCGGACCCGACTCCGGCGTACGCATTTTCTTCCCACAAAATGGTAAAATGTAAATAATAATTATTGTTTTTTTCTAACTTTTTACCAGACAAGTAATTAAAGATTAAAAAAACAATGAAAGTATAACGAATAATGATAAATGCTAATTTATTTGAAAAATAAATATTTATTTTATTTACTTAATACAAATAATAAAACAAAGGCTGTGGTAAATTTTCCATGAAATTGCCAACAGATGTAGAGGTACTTAATTAGTCATGAGTTACATTTAATTGTATTGATTTTAACCACCTTAAATCCCTTGTGAAGATTTAACACAAATGTTTAAGAAATACAAATAATCTCTGTATTTATTTCTTTAGAGAGAGAATTAAAAATAATTAGTTAGGTTTCTACAAATAGCCTCTCTATATACAATTTCATCTATATATTAAGATTATAAATAGATCTTTTAAATTTTCCAAAAAGTCGGCATGTCATGATCACTATACATTACATGTTAGAGTGGATAGATCTACGTTACAACAGTGTGGATTAAAGCACTAATCAACACGAGTTGTGAGTAAAGGGGAAAGAAAGAGTTTTGTACAATCAAAATTTGGCATCATATCATACACCTACACACTAGATTTTTGCATCATGTGTTGTCGATCGATTGTTCAAGCATCTAATTTTGGGCAATCAATCCACGCAAGACTGATGTTGATATCTATACATTTCATGCTACAATCCATTACACATATATAACAGCATGATCCTTGGTCGCATTAAGGGGGGCCTAGACGAGATCAACATCTTTGATGGAAAGGAAAAACAAGTGGCCACAAATTGCACCAGCTCATATGCCCATTGAAGGCAGTCTTCCTCAAGTTTCCCATAAATCTTCTAAGCTTCACTGCTCCAATCAAACCAGAAGAAATTAAAAAGTGACAAAAGATTCAACTTGTTTGGTTTTGGGTGACAAAGAGAAGCATTTGCTTTAAGTAAATGATGATCATTTGGTGAGGATCAGGTGCCCTAATCACACATACTTTTACTCACTTTTGGCATTGTCTTTGAAGTTTTCCCAGTGCAATCTATGCAGTTCTTTTTCCTTCACCGCCCATAGTATTAACTATTTGACGAAACTTGAAAGTGAAAGAACACCTAACCTAAAACGTGTTAGCAAATTCTTCCTTCCTCTATCTGGCTCCCAACCTGTGAGCTCATGATGGGTAGATCTCTTTTCTCTCAGAGGGCAATCACAAGGAAAGCATGGTGGTATTTGAGGTGCAGCTGTGCATAGACAGGTACTTTCTCTCTGTTTTCCCGAGGATTTTATCCAACGTTGAGAATGTAAGAGGCAAACGCTTTTATCTCTACATCTCAACCATTCTTTCTCTTTCTTATCCTCAAAGGCCAGAAGATGCTGATTCAGCGTCTTTGTCTAGCTTGGAATCGCCCCCAGCATTAGCCCTTCTTTCTAGCAAAATGCATCTTCCTCGTAAGTTTTGAGATTAGGAGGAACCCAAGTTCAGAAGAAGCAGAAAGGAGCCTACCCTCTTCCCTTTCTTGTTGCCAACTTCTTCTAGGCCGGCAAAGTCTGCACAATTTGATTGATCTCTGTGTTCGGTTGTCTGGTACATGCTGTTGTTCATGGGGGGCTCTGAGTTAGTACAACGGGGCATGGCAGCTCATCTCAACCACAAGCGACACCACCATAGGCTGCTCCTCGGCGTGGACCCACCGGCAAAGAATGGCACCAGGGCCCATGGGTCCAATTTTGGGAGCGAGAACAATTTTGACACAAACATGGTGATCATACTGGCGGCCTTGCTATGTGCACTGATATGTGTCCTTGGACTCAATTCCATCATTAGGTGCGCGCTGAGGTGCGGCCGCCGGCTGGTCGAGACGCCGGACGAGGCAACGGTCCGGCTCGCCTCGACGGGGCTCAAGAAGTGGGTGCTCCGGCGGATTCCGGTTGCAGTCTACCGGACGGCCGAGGGGTCCTCCGGGCCTAAGGAATGCCCAATTTGCCTAGCAGAGTTGGTCGATGGGGACAAGGTGCGAGTCCTACCCAAGTGCAAGCACGAGTTTCATGTTAAGTGCATCGACACGTGGCTGGCGTCGCATTCGTCGTGCCCGACTTGCCGGCAGTCCTTGCTGGAGTCGACTGAAGTGGTGACGGAGGCAGTACAGCCGGCCGTCTCGTCGGCGCATCCGCCCTCCGAATCCACCGCATCTGATGAGGAACAGAGAACACGGATTGAAAGGAACACCACCAATCATGCATTGATTGAAGACTAGGAACGCTAATAGCCTGATATGTTGACTATTGTATGAAGTGCATGAAATCAATTGCTTCATTTCTCAAGTCTGGCAATGTATAATCAATTCATCAACTTACAGACAAAACCACACCAATTTACAAAGGTACATGTGCCCATTAACCAATCAGTTATCTCATTTGTAAACGTGATTTTAGTAACATCGGTTAAAAAAACATGGAGATGGAGAATAGGTCCGAACATAGCAATTCCCATTTCTTCTAATTTGCAAAAATCTTCCTATATGAGAGAACTGTTCACTAATTTTGCACAGTTAGAATGGAAATATCACAAGTATAAAAAATAAGCTTGCATTTCATGCTTGTCTAGCATATTAAGTATAAAATAACAGAAGTTTAAAAAAAAACCCTCAATTTTTTTTGGTATGCACTCAAACCTCTTACCAAAAAATCCGCTCCAATTTACATGCAGTACATTTGCACTTGTTCCCTTTTCTAATGCATGCAAAAAACCAACTACTTTGTTTGCAAATGTGATTTCAGTAATATCGGTTGAAGAATTAGGATGTGAAAAATAGATACAGAGACGACATTTTCATTTTTTCTTCCTCAAAAATTTTTATTATATTAATGAATTTTTAACTAAAGTTTTAAAACTAGAATGGAAAGATCAAAGCATTAAATTAAACTAAAAATTTATTTCCAAAAAAGAAAACCAATAAGAAAACTTAAAATGTTTTTTTTTCCAACTAAATGGACCCCACACGGTGAGACTCTCAGAATGGGAGCCACTGCTTTACTCACAAGATTTTCGTTATTTATTCATTTTATCCTCGAATAACATGTCGGTATAAAATAGCAAAAGTTTAAAAACCCTCATTTAAAAAAAAATTACTCAAAGCTCTTATGAAAATTTTAAATTTGATAAATACTTAGATATTAGATATTGAAGAGGAGAAAAAAAAACCCCAATATCAATGCTTTTGGACACTCTAATTTTTAAAAAAATTGTATTTAATCATATATATATATATATACACACGTCAAGTTAGTTTATTATGTTCACAAAAAATAGTAACAATTACGCAATTTTTTATAAATGTCCTTAACTTTATTAAAATTTAAGATATTCGATTATTCCGGGAAAAAATAATATTATAAGAAATTAAAATCTTACCCCTAGATAATTCTCTCTTGTAATTGGAACCTGATGGAGATTTGGAAAAGGAAAAAATGATAGCAATATATATTTTTTTTCAAAACTTAAAAAAAATTATATATATTTCTAGGCTCTCGCCAAGGCTGGGACAAAAAAAAATTAAACCTTTTATTTGTCCAATGGAATTCCTAATCCCAAGAATCGTAATTCCATCCCACTAACAAGGAAATGAAATGATACGAAACGCTCTACAAAACCGAGGAAAGGGCAGCGACAACGTCGAAGGCAGCCGACACACGCCGCCGGCGCTGGAGCAGGACGGCACCATATCTGCGGCGGCCCGGCGGAGCTCCGGCCAATGGTTATCGGCAATGGCGGAGATTACAGCGGCCCACGCCGTCGCCGCCGTGGGATCGGTAGCATTCGCAAGTACTCTCGTGCACCCACTGGACACTGCCGAGACCCTCGTCCAGGTACGGTCAAGTTGATGAATATTTTTTTCTTTCTGATTGCACTGTTGTTATTTTTATGGATTGGAATGGGGAAAAGGTTTGGTCTTGATTCGGCGATGTTGGAATGGACTTCTTTTTTTATGCAAATGGAGATGCTCATTTGGATTATCGTAGTTTTGTGTTTGTCGTTGCTCAATATAATGTTTCTTTTTTTTTCTACCATAAATGAACGATGACATGTAAAGAGGAGCATAGCATTCTGTGATCAGAAGAACATATATAGCATTGGTAGTTGATAATAGTGATTTCACACAAGAAGAAATGATGTTAATTCATGGTTGATAGACCTTGAGATTAATCATGTGTTGAGTAGGCATACTAAAATGTATGTGTGGGGCTAAATATCAAGTTGGTGTAAGTAACTTAAGTTGACAACTTGTTACTAATAAGCATTTCGTCTATTCATTATTGTTGAGTCAGTGATGCAATGAATTATATTTTTTTCGCAAAAAAACTCTTACATCATTTCTCATACTTCTCTATTTTTGCATAATTGTTTTTTTTTCTGGTTCATTTATCTTTACATCTTATATATGCCTTTATCAATTTTTTAAAATCTCATAGTTTGTCTTTGATAAAAAAATCTCCCTTCATCTTTTAACTTGCGCTACTTCCTCTCTACATACAATATGATCGATCCCTCACACTAAAAGGAAAAAAGAGAGTGTCGTATTACCTTTTTAGAGTGAAGTGTGTGCCTGGACGGGTGTGGTCATCTAGGCATTCCCTGTTGCCCAAACTTTACCTTCAAGTTTTATGGGTGAAAATGCACTCACAAACTCGCACATTATTGTACTTGTTGACACCTTTGCGTGCACAAAAGATGGAAAGAACTTACACTCCCAATAAAAAAATAGAGGCAAAAAACTTGGCTCATTCTGGCCGTAGGCTACTTTGATCTTTATAATTAGACAGTATAAAAGAGGCTGAAGTTGTAACCTTATGCTTAAACTGCATTCCCATGTCTTTGGCGTCATCTTAGAATGGCTGAAAACTTGTGATTTTGGATGCTAAGGTCTTCACTTTTTGGCAGAGTCTTCTGTTCCCCCGGCCCCATTAGTTGTAGAAGCTAGTGACCGAGAATTATTGGTCATGTTTCATAGTTTCCAAAATACCAAGGCTGTATTCTTCGACAAAGTTTGGTAATAGATTGTTGCAGGTCCTACTCAACAGTTGGTCATCATGCAAATTTTGGATAAAGTTCGCACGTCATCAGGAAATTTGGGTAATGCTCAAAATGAAGCTTTATGTAACTTTCTCGGTGGCACATCTAGAATTTTGCCATAGTTTTGGCACCTCATCTATTCCATCCTGCATTATAATCTGAATATATCATCTACTTCATCCTGCTTTGTTTGCTACTTTTTCTTCAGTTTTATAATCTCACTTTCCCTTGTACTCTATCATGCCTCTTTATAGAAAAGGTTTGTGCAATCCATATTTTACATGCACCTGAGCCCGGCAGTTCTTACTTTCTTTGGTCACTGACTATGTTGAAAGTGGCTTCTCTCTTTCTTTCTTTTTTTTTTCTCTACAGATTCATGGTAGCCTATTTAAGGTTCAATCTTCTTTGCACATAAGATTT
>JAVDBV010046082.1:0-19636 GCA_032619315.1 Piper longum
GGGATGTTGTATAATAGATTTTTCTGAACCTTATACTTCAAAAACATTCAAGGGATCTCAACCATAAAGTATTATTAAACTAACGAAAATAACAAAATGACCAGGTATCATAAGGATCCGATAAAACACCGCCGACGCCATCCTGCGTCTAAAGCTCGCACATAAGGAGCCATGTAGATGCAAAGTAAAGGAGAGTCCTATGGATCTAGTTGAGTCAAGCTCTGTGTCCTTGATTGACGAACTCACCCTGCATATCCTAGCATAGAAATGGAAGCAAATCTGACTCAAATCACATTGGCACACACTTTGAGGTAAAGCCTCAACACCTTAATTAATGACACTCTTAATGGAGTGTCTAACCACATTAGGTATCTTAATTAATGTTTATGGTTACATGTACACTTACTTGGAAAAGTCCAAACTTTGGATTTAATTGAGCGGACTTTACCAAATGATTTTTTTAACTAACCAAACAATGTCCAAATAGGCTAAAATTTGGACCCGTACTTCTGACACTCCAAGGATATGTTAAAAATTTTATAAGGTGCTTGCCGATAGGTCAACATGGTAAACAATGCCCACTAAAGTCCAGCTAAGGAGGTGGCAACAGTGTTCCAGGGCCACGCACCAATTTTGTAAAGTGTGGTTCATTAACATTGGAGATTCGAAGTGGACTTAGGTTAATGGGTATCGTTGGCTAGCAATGTGCCATTAAGTCAAGTAAAATTTCCTGTCTAAACATCAAGGATTTTGGCGTTAGTTGATTCATGAGTAGGAGGAATTGGTCTAGCTGTTTTTGGAGCTAGGTGGACCTATTGGCCTTGGAAAAGTCTAATACAAGATCTACCCAGCGAATTGCTACAAAACTTCATTATGATGTAACTAGGACGTGACATAAAGTGTGAGAGAAATTTCATGTAATTTCAACATCATTTGTCTAGGAGTTTGGTTTTACGTCCAGAGTTAGGGAATAGGGTTTCCCCTTGCATTCCAGCACACCAAGGCAGACCGATTAAACTAACCATGTAATTGATTTTTAATTGGTGCCAAATCATATAGGTTTTCAGTAGAAAATTGTTGAGATCATCTATATTTTTTACTGATTTTATTAACGATTTTTAGTTAGCTCACACTGCGGTACACAAACTCAGAGCATGGCGAATCACGCATACATTACAACGAACACACACTAAACAATTAGAGATTTTGTTCATGCCCTTTAAATGGTTTCTTTAGTTTGACAAATTTTCATAAGCAAGCCAACACAAATATACAAGCATACAAAAGAAAAAACATTGGGGAAAGAGGCGGCTGGGTCACAGGTCCATGCTCCAAGGATGACAACACATCTACGGTGAGATCCGATTCTAGAACTTACATCAAATCCCACCCATTCTTTAACGAAAGATTGCCAACTCTATATGATGCATGGTTATGGTGTATGTTGACATAAAAAATAACATATCAAGCAATAAGAAATACCACACGAATCAATAAATAACACACTACACACAACTTGAGGAATTGTAAGCAATAAGTGATAACTAAATAGTTAAATTAAATTAGCCAGAGAATATTAAGTGCATTAGTAAACAAGGAAACAATAATAAATAACATATTAATCAAGCATGAAAATAAATAGATAGATAGATAATGAAAATAAGAAATAAAAAATAAAAAAAAATATTAAATAAATTCATTTATAAATCGATAAATAATAAATATATAAAATAAATGATACACTAACCATGAATAATAATAATAATAACATAAATATCATACTATATAAGTATGTGACCAAATACAAGTAAATAATAGATCGTATAAGAGTAAATAAATAAATAAATTATCAAAAAATAAGTATATAAATGAATAAATAATTAATAAAAATTAATTATGAATAATAGTAATATAAGCATCAAATCTACAAATATACAACTAAGCACAAATAAATAATAACAAGCAAGCGAGAAGTTAATGAAACACATAAATAAATATATAACACATGTAAAATATAATAATCAAGAATACAATGATATTAATACGTAAATATATTGTGACTAATATTAAATAATCATGCAAGCATGCTTCATATACGACAACAACAAAAATAACAAGAAATTAGCAATAAATAAATAAATACACAAATAAATAAAAAAATAGAAAAACACTCAACATTAAAATATGCCAAAGAATGTGATTATTCATCGAAACTAATGTTGGGATTGTTGAAATGCAGAAAATGATCGACAAACAGTCAAAATTGGGTGGAAAATTATAAAAATGTGTTCTTGAGTCAACTAGGGAAGTTGACTGAGTTAGGCGGAGTCAACTCGGATTGGGTCAATTTTCTGCGTTGGGTTAACTTGGTTGGCTGGGGGACACGGTCTTGGGCGAACAGACGTGAGCAAGCGTGCGAGCAGGGCTGGACACATACACCAGTAAGCATTGTAGCTGGTGCCCGTCGCTGGAAAACGGCAACCGTGGCGAGGCTAGGTTTGCCGTAGGTCGGGTTCCATGGGTGACGATGAGGGGAAGGTGATGGCGGTGATGCCCGACAAAAGTCCATTTGGCGGATGACAAGAAAATGACTGGAAAGTGGATGATAGGCCGCGGGGAACGAGAGGATTCCCGGTGGCGATTGCGTCCTCGACAAGGGTTAGAGCTAGTCTTAAAAGCCCGGTCATGGGGGGAGGAGATGGTTGGCCTCACTTGAGGGAGGTCATTGGCACCAAAAAATGCCTCAAAATTGGCAGCCGAAGTTGTAAGCCGGCGAACAAAACAGCTTTTTTGGCGTGGATGTGGCAGCGCCATTGCTCCTGCTGGATTTGGGTTGATAGCTGGCCATGAGGTAGACGTGATGGTGGTGGTCTGGTGGCTGAAGGGTGGCTGGAGACATGTCGCTAGTGAACCAAAGTGGCGGCGGAGGTATGGCAAAAAATGGTCCAAAATTGTAGGAGAAACACATGGAAAAAGGGGGAAGCTAGGGCAACACCTGATCGATGGACAACTTCTGGCCTATTTTGATCCACCTATGGAATATACAATATGTGTATAGTCGAAAATCTTGGATTGACACTGACAAAAGTCACAACTGACTAGAAGCCTATTAAGACTCTACCGACAAAAATCGAGGCAAGGAGTAAATTGATTCTTGAAATCCTTAACCCAATAGTGATGATCTGATACTTAAATCAAAACTGGACCCAATGGGGCACTCCAACAGTTCAAAACCGTTAAGATGCATGCAAAAAAGATACTTTGAAAAAACCCAATGAATACTAAGTGCTACAACAACCTAGATCTAGCCCTAAAACCTTGAGCTAACACAAGCAAGGACCACCAATATACCTTGAGCATATGCTGATAACTCATGCTCTACTGCAGCATAACTAAAGTTATCATCTATATATCGGGCAAAGTCAACCTCCATAACATTCTCATATGCTCATATGGGCCCCTTGTTCCTGGTCTAAAACCTGAAATGTATCAACAACAAGTGGGTAAAACCCTAACCCGAAGTTGGGGTTTTACAACCTCTCCTTATAAAAATTCCGTCCCCAAAATATTTTGCATCTATATACCTTTTAAAAATCTGTCACCCTGGTCTTGGTGACTCCACATGGGCCTGAGCTGGAAACTGAGGAATTAAGTGTTGATCATGATCTTGGAGACCTCAAATGCGCCTGAGTTAATGGATATAGTTAGCCCACACCATTGGCTGGAGCCGAGTAATGTTGCAAATTTAAACTCCAAGGATTTGGGCCTGGGTGTAATCAGGATTCAGGGGTTTTGGTCAGGTTATTTTTGGAGTTGGGTGAAGCTATTGGGCTTGGTAAAATCCTAGGGTTTTACTGGGACAACCTAAATGTTAATGTGTTGTTACTGGGACACATTAACATTTGGGAACCATAGTTTATTTAGGTTGTATCCTAGTAACTCCAAAGGCTCCCAAATGTTAATGTGGTATTACTAGGACACAGCCTAAGGTTTGGTAGAATTGTTAGGCAATTTCATCCCCATTTGACTAGGGCTTTTGATTTTACATCATCTGTTAGGGAACTTGGGTTTCCCCTCCATTCTTACACACTCAGGAAGTCTGATGAAACTAACCACCAAAATGATATTTAATTAGTTCCAAAACTTGTTGGTTTCCATTATATACTTATTGAGTCCATCCGTGAATTCGATATACTTACTAACCACTTTTAGTTCCATGACCACGAAGCACAAACTAAGAGCATGGCAAATCACACATACATCAAAGCAAACACACATAACACTTAGAATTTTTGTTTATACACCCTAAGTGGTTATTTTAGTGTGATAAATTTATTGGAGCAAGTTAACATATAGATATACAAGCATGCAAAAGATTGTCATCAAATGCAACATACATGAGGGTGTAAAAATTGGGGGAAAAAAGCCATCAGGTCACAGAGACCTTGAAAGCTGCCATCTTTCACCAAGTTTGGCACTCATGTGAACTCCACGCTAATATGAAGTATATGGATGCAAGTTATGCCTTGGAATGAAAGACAATTCTGAATTGACTTTGTCTACAAGCAAGGAAGCTAGAAGTAATGCAATTATGAATCTCATGGTGAGTTTGATCCTAGCTCAAGATGAAAGTCGGTGGCATGCTTAGCACATGAAAGTTGGACAGGAAGTGGTGTTTCTAGTGGCGAACGAATAAGTAATACGTAAGAACCTGCCCTTGGGAGGGAACAATTGCCGAAAACAGCTCCTAATACCCCATAGGTTGACAAGAAAAAGGAGAAATCTGCTTAAGGAGGGGCTCATGTATGATTACCTATTTGGTGAGGTAATAGCTTACCGAGGCAAAAATCTGCCACACTTGGACTGAGACATGGCCTAGACTCCTACGGGAGACAGCAATGGGGAAATTTTCGAAATGGGTGAAAGCCTGATGGAGCAATACCGCGTAAAGGTAGAAGGTCCACGTTGTTAACTTCTTTTTCTGGAAAAGAAGCAATGACGGATTTGAAGAATAAGCATCAACTAACCCTGTGCTAGCAGCCGCAATAAGATATAGGTTGCAAGTGTTATTTGGAATGATGCGTCTATAGGTGAATTTTCTTGTCTGCCGTCAAATCCCACGGCTGAACCCTAGATAGGCAGTGGAAACTACCAAGCTAGAGTACATGATCATTCTCTTTGTCACAACAAGCAACATAATATTAATGACACTTGTACATCTAACATTCATGAATGCATCAAGACCAAAATCATGATAAACACTATCAACAAAGTAAGATATGAATTTTATACTAAATCAATGCACATCAATGATAATAGATTACACCAAATTACATAACTATTTTTATACACATGCAAATTTCATTGATTCCAAAGCCTATTACCTTCTAACATAATATCTACATGAAACAAATACCAGAAAAATGTAATCAAACAACAATACAAACAAACAACTGCAAACAATGTGGAAGAAGGCAAAAAGTGGGCCTTTGTTCAAGGGAGACCATGAGGAGGTCTGTTGGGGCTTCCTACCCTAAGACCTACGACACTAGGGGGAAAGGCTTGCCTTGAAGTGGCCTAGGAAAGCTTAGGAATGTCTGGAGAAGAGGTAGAGAAGTAATTAGCAAGGCGGAGAGTTGGAGGAAAGAAAAGTCAAAGGTGAAAAATAGAGGAGAAGAGGGGGATTAATTTCAAGGGCGCTCTCCCAACACTATTGCGCTGGCCTCTGCAAGCTGAACCACTGAAATAGATAAAAACTGGCACGCGAGCTACTAAACTGAACCGCATGCAACTTTGTGTCAACTCTAAGGCCCAAGAGCACTAGTACAGAGCATTTGAGGCAAGGGTAAAAGGGGAAATTTTAAATTAGGGCGCAAGGGCACTCCGCCACTATCTTTGCTCCGTGTCGGTGCCTTTGTCCCCTAAACTAAAACCCTAACCTCGGTGTAGGTAGAGTAACAGTACTGGCTAGGTGCCCTTGCACTCGGTGCATGACTTGGACACTTTGTGTTTCGACCCTAAGGTGATAATGACGACCTCAGGAACTGTGTCGAGGTCGCGTAAAGGTTAGGATTGACCGAAAAGGGTTCCGAACATGCATCAAGCAAAGTAAACATGTAAGGGACACGGTCCTAATATCTAACTAGACTTAACTCGACCAACCTAAAAATAAAACAACCGAGTAAGTAGCATTCAAAGGTTGGAGCAAATTTGAAGGAGGCCCAGGTCGGGTAAACACATCATATCATAATCGAACGATGACAAGGACTTGACCGAACTAACCTGATTTGGATATGACCGAACCTATATGGAATCACATAGGCAAACAGCTCGGGTTTTACAATTGTGGAGCTAAGGCTATCGACCGATATGGTCCTAATTACTGAGTTTGCTTCCTATGGAGGGTTTCCTTCTATAAGTTTGGGCTATCGACCTAGGGTATCTTGGGTTTTATGGAAACTATCCTTAGGCTATAGTATGGCTAATAAGGTACTCCATGAATTACATGCAACTAAAATTATAATTTGATACATGTGATTCGGGTGGGATTGTGCCCTAATATTAACTACTAAACACATACGACCGAAAATACTAAGAAGTCTAATATTTACCAGTCTTGGTGCAGTTGCAACCAAGCCCTGGCTAACTACACACAACATGCTACTTCAGTTAAACCGGATTGACTAACATGCTACTTCTGTTGCTTTTACAGGTTAGACTATCTAAAATTTATAAAAAGCATATAATACTTATAGAAAGTGCATATTAGAAAAAATATTGACTATTTAAGACAATCCGAAGGTTAGAAAATTACTTACTTATCGTACTGTACAAGAATCTTCCCGCAAGGCCTTGGTGGCTCATACTTTAATTAATGTCTCTCGCACCCAGCTTATCAGGAAATGGATTCAATAAAATTATGAAAGCACACACAGACAAAAACAAGAGAATTTCGAAGGTCCCGCATAAAGACGAATTTGGTTAGTCGGTGCCCCCACAATGCTATAAAACTAATCAGTATTCTCTTGTACGTATCAAATTAGTTATTTTAAACGCAAGCCATCTTATAGTTACGGTGGAGAAAAAAGCAGAAATTAATTTGTCATTAGTTTTTCCTTGAAAAACTTATTTTATAGTTTTTACTTTGAAGTTTATGGTTGAACACAGCCATATGAAAATTAACATTCAATCATTAATTTGAATGGATACAAAGGGTCAAATGGTCTAAGCTAGTCATTTTTTTTTGTGAAAAAACTTTATAAGATTTTTTTGTCATAAGTTTATGGTTGAACATAGCCGTATCAAAATTATCATTCAATCAATTGGAAACAGGGTCCAAGCTCCAGACTATCTAGCCAGTTACACGGAAATTCAATAAATATCATCTCATTTGTTCAATATAAAGTCCGCAGCAGTGTTGGAGTGCTTGGATTTACCTCATCCAAACCATTCCCTGCTCGTTCATGGTGATGACCGCCATGAAGCAGCTATTTCCCGCTTCCCGCCTCTTTCTTCTCCTCCTCTTCACCACCACCTCCGCAGCCAGCGATTTGTGCTCTTCGAATGCCAATGACTTCTCCATATTCCCCATCTACAGCAAATGCTCCCCCTTCTCAACCCCTTCGCCACGCACCCTCTTCGACACAGTTCTCGCCACGGCCAAAAAAGACCCCTCGCGCCTCTCATACCTTCTCTCACAGAAATCTGCCGTCCCAGTCGGTCCCGGCCAGCATATAATCGGGACGGGCAACTACGTCGTACGAGTGAAGCTGGGCAACCCGGCACAGACCATGTACATGGTCATGGACACGAGCAGCGACGCGGCTTGGGTCCCTTGCGACGGCTGCGCCCGCTGCGGCAAGACAACCTTCTCCCCTGCTCAATCCACCACCTACCAGTCCCTCGACTGCAGCCTTGCCCAATGCACCCAAGCACACGGCCAGGCATGCACCGCTGAAGCGGGCCCCTGCGTCTTTAACCAGTCATACGGCGGCGACTCCTCCTTCTCGGCCACCCTCGTCAACGACGCCCTCAGCCTCGGCACGGACGTCGTGCCCAACTTCGCATTCGGATGTATTAACGCCGTTTCGGGCGGGTCCATACCCCCGCAAGGTTTACTGGGCCTCGGCCGAGGGCCGCTGTCCCTCCTCTCCCAGACCGTCCCACTATACCAGTTCACCTTCTCCTACTGCCTCCCAAGCTTCAAATCCTACTATTTCTCCGGCTCCCTGAAACTGGGAGCCGCAAAGCAGCCGGTGAGAATCAAGTCTACCCCACTTCTCTACAGCCCGCGCCGGTCTTCCCTCTACTTTGTCAACCTCACCTCGATCAGTATCGGGAGGAAGCCGTTGGCCGTCCCCACCGGGTCGCTGGACTTCAACCCCACCACCGGCGCCGGGACGATCATCGACTCCGGCACTGTCATCACTCGGTTCGTGGAGCCCGTGTACACGGCGTTAAGGGACGAGTTCAGGTCGCATCTGAATGGGACCATTTCTTTCCTCGGCGCCTTCGACACCTGCTTCGATTCGGTGGCCAATCCGGAGACGCCGACGGTGACGCTGCACTTCACCGGCATGGACCTCACCCTTCCGACGGAAAATACGCTCATACACAGCAGCGCAACCTCGCTTGCGTGCCTGGCCATAGCTGCGGCCCCCAACAATGTGAACTCGGTGCTCAATGTCATCGCCAACCTGCAACAGCAGAACATGAGGATTCTCTTCGACGTGCCAAACTCGCGCGTCGGTATTGCTCGAGAGCTCTGTAATTGAGCTCAAATATTGCTGGCCACCTGACCGTACTCTTGAGACGTTGGACACGAACATGCACCGCCAAGTTGGGCATCTTGATTCCCATTTCAGCACTCCTATGGTGCCATGCTCATTGTGATTTGTATATTAGTATCCGCTCTAAGCATTTGCTAAATGTGTATGCATTGTATGTGTTTCCTATGAGTTTTACTTTAAGAACTTCCAACTTATTACTCCTTCACCTGAAAACAAAAAAAACATTTTACTCCTCTATCTTTGATCTTATTCGGAAAAAAAAGAAAAAAATAGCCATTGTATATATAACCGTAAATCCCTAGCTTTGGGTTAGGATCTTACCCACTTATTGTCTTACCTGGTTCGAGCTAGTCTCGATTCGATTCAATTCAGTTCAGCTTTCAGACCATAATAAGTATAGGGCCGAGATGGCCATACAAACATGTCATGGAGGTTCGTAATATCCAATATAGAAATTATCTGGGTATTCTCAAGGTATTCGGGTTTGTGGATGTGTTAGCTGAGGCATTTACGGCTAGATTTATAGCATTTACATTCATCTTAGTGGTTTCGAACAACCAGATTGCCCCCGTGGGTCTTAGTTTAATTTGAATCTCAGATCTTCATCAGATTGATAGTTTAATTTGAATCTCACATCTTCATCAGATTAATTTCAGGGTTTTGAGACCCATATAACTATTTTGTATAAATTTCTATCCATGGAATTACTGTTAGACATAGAGTCATTTTCGACTCTTGTCATTGCTTATCTAACCTTTCCAACTATAAACATATTGTATATACACTATGTGGATCCCACTATGCTCACAAAATGTTAGACGACCTTATCTTACCATGTGCTAATATCTAGGTAGTACAAAGCCAACCCTAGCATTTGCCCTCCCATTTTTCTAAGATATTCATCAGTATTTTTGCAGTTTTTGCAACCCTTAGTGCCAACATCAATTGGGGCGAACACAATTTAGATGTCAACCACCCTATGACCACTGTGAGCACCTCACTATTGACCTAGACACTATACCAGTACTGGCACTACCGCTGCAACGACCCACCATTTTACACAATATAGTGGGCATAGCTGGCCAGGTGTTATTCCAAAATATAACTAATTAGCCGTTCCTAACCAAACCGGGTGTCACTTAAATGCTACATAATTTCTATTAAAGCAAATAAGTCTAACTCATTAAAATAATCGTCCCATAGTTTTTGACCGTTTCCCATATCTACATTTATAACACTGGAGAATAAAAAGGAAGTCCACTCATTATCCCTTCACCAAACCTAATTTTTTAAAAGATCCTCCACCATACTTTTATTCCTCCTTAGATGAGCTGAAATCAAATAATCTTGATTGGCTACCAAAGTCGGGATCAAGCTCAATGTAGTTCTACGGGCTCTCAGGTCATTCAAAGATTACAGGCTCTTAGGTCATTCTGAAATTACGTCTCTCAGGTCAATCTGAAATTAAGGGCTGTCAGGTCATTCTGAGATTACGGGCTCTTAGATCATTCTGAAATTACGGCTCTAAGGTCATTCTAAGATTACGGGCTCTCAGATCATTTTGAAATTACGGCTCTAAGGTCATTCTGAGATTATAGGCTCTCAAGTCATTCTGAGATTACGGGCTCTCAGATCATTTTACGATTACCGGCTCTCAGGTCATTCTAAGATTACCAGCTCTCAGGTCATTCTGAGATTACCGGCTCTTAGGTCATTCTGATATTATGGGCTCTCAGGTCATTCTGAGAATACGGGCTTTAAGGTCATTCTGACATTTTGGGCTCTCAGGTCACTCTGAGATTAAGGGTTCTCAGATCATTTTGACATTATAGGCTCTCAGGTCATTCCGAGATTACAGGCTCTTAGGTCATTCTAAGATTACGGGCTCTCAGGTCATTTTGAGATTATAAGCTTCTCCTTCTTTGCCACGCTCTTCTCTTCTCCTCACCTCTTTGGCACCAAAAACAAAACCAAGCTGTCTTTTTCTTCAACCCAAAACTTGATCATATTCTTCCCTAACCCCCACAGCGTTGTCCATCATCCAACCCCTATGCGTAGAACTCAGACACGCAAAAGACAGTAATTCAATTATCCAAACCGGACACGTAGACGAGATGTAAGAATGTACCCAAGAGGGGAGAGTAACGAGGAGAGAAAATGAGAATGACAGATGGGGTGAGAAGAATTTTCCCCCTCCCCCACTGAATAACTGAAGTGTGATATTTATAGGTATTGAATGGCCGTCTAGGAAATCAAATGGCTGTCTAAGAAAATGAATGATCAATGGTAAAAACAAACAGTCAATAAGAAAACGAATGGTTGTCTCATCACATAAAATTTGACTTGATTGACAATAATGGTCGAACCTACCAGTTCAAACAATAAGACCCTGGTCCGAATCACGAGTTTTAACCTAGAAGAATCAACCTGGTAGAGAATATAACATAATTAATCGTAATGACTTTCCAACGTTCGATCCTTCTTCTACCGAATCGATTTTTTTTCCACGGTCTTTATAATCTCCCAAACTTAGAAATATTACGTCCTCGAAATATTATAACATCAAGATGACAATCATGATTAATATATCTTCGGGATCTCAGGCTACTCCTGTTGATGCTTCGGAGGCTGACGACAGTCTTTCTGCATGTGTCCCATCCTTCCGCAGTTGTAGCACTAAGGGGGATTGTTGCATTATCCTGAATGCATCTTGTTGCAATTTCTACATCGTCTATATGGAATCTCTTCAAACTTCCTTTTGAGGTTCCCATTTACGTTCCCTTAGTAGTTCTGCTGCTGGTGTTCTGCGGACCCGTTTGGGCTATTAACATGGTTGGGGTTCATGTTCTGAGGGGTAGTCGTCCCCTGTTTTTGTGCACTATCATGCGCAAATACCAACTCATAAGTAGTGGCTGCAGCGATCACCTCGGTTATAGTGTCCCTTGGCACTGTCGCAACCCTACCCCTCAATGCTGGCTTAAACCCCCAAAAGAATTGATCAGTTCTAGCCTTATTAGTTGCCAAAATCCCAGGTGCAAAATGCTCCACTTGTAAAAATTTTTTAGTGCATGGCAAATTCTAGTGCTCTCTTCTGGACAACGGACTCTGGAAAATATTTTCCATTGAAAGCTGCTACAAATTCTGCCCACATGATGGAAAAAATCTCAAGTTGATGGAATGTAGCTTTTTCCATGGATTTCCACCAGTAAGATGCTTCCTCCTGAAGCATGCATGTTGCCAACCTTACTTGCTGGCGGTGGGGCACAAATAGAGCCCTAAGCACTTTTTCGGTAATATCTATCCAACTCTCTGCCTTCATTTGATCGATTCCTCCAACAAATACCTCAGCTCCATTTTTTCGAAACTTTTCCACAATGTAACAGTCACTATCATCAACAGTTGGTGGCACCACTTATCCAACTACCGGTGGCACTGGGTTTGGAAGTTTTCCTCGCTCGCCCAGGTCAGCTAACCCTGCCGGCCCTTGGGCACTACCCTGATAACCATCTGAGATAATTCTGGGATCCGCTGTCGAGGTTGAGGCTCCATTCCCTGCTACCACTCCCGGTAACTGCTGAACAATATTTTAAACCACAGAATTTGTTCTTGGTGACGCCTACGCTAGTCCTTGTATGTCTGTCAAGATCTGATCCAATACATCCTCCGTGTTCAAATTTGACGGAGTAGATCAGTTTTTTTTTCGATGAGTGCCTGCCATCTGAAACGTCAAAAATTTTTCCGTTGTGGCTCATTAATATGTGCTTTCTTTTTCAGTGATGACCTAAGTATATTAGCGAAAGAATTTGTTAATTAATAATATTCGACATTGGGAAAAGATAATTACTGGACTTTTCAACAAAGTACTTGAGTCACAAGATGTGAGCTAGTGGGAAACTTTCTCTGATACACTTGTAACGACCCACCATTTTACACAATATTCTGGGCCTAGCTGGCCAGGTGTTACTCAAATATATAACTAACTGACCCGCCCTAACCAACCCGGGTGTTACTTAAATACTACATAGTTTCTATTAAAGGAAATAAGTCTAACTCATTAAAATAATCGTCCCATAGTCTCGGTCCGTTTCCCACAGCCACATTTATAACACAGGAAAATGAAAAGGAAGTCCACTCATTACCTCTTCACCAAACCTGAGTTAGTAAAAGAACCCCAACCATACTTTTATTCTTCGTTAGATGAGCTAAAATTAAACAATCTTGATTGGCCTACATACCCAAGTCTAAATCAAGTTCAATGTAGTTCTACGGGCTCTTAGGTCATTCTAAGATTACGGGCTCTCAGGTCATTTTGAGATTACGGGCGCTACGGTCATTCTGAGATTACGGAATTTAAGGTCATTCTGAGATTTCGGGTTCTCAGGTCATTCTGACATTACGGGCTCTCAAATCATTTTGATATTATGGGCTCTCAGGTCATTCTGAGATTACGGGTACTTAAGTCATTCTGAGATTACGGGCTCTCAGATCATTCTGAGATTATCTGCTTCTCCTTCTCCCCCACGCCTTTTCTCTTCTCCTCACCTCATCTTTGGCGCCAAAAATAAAACCAAGTTGTCTTTTTCTTCAACCCAAAACCAGATCATATTCTTCCCTAACCCCCAATAGCGTTGTCCATCATCCAACCCCATGCGTAGAACTCATGATACGCTGAAGATAGCAATTCAATTATCCAAACCGGACGCGTAGACGAGATGTAAGAACGTCGCCAAGAGGGGAGAATAACCAGGAGAGAAAATGAGAATGATAGATGGGGTGAGAAGAATTCCCCCCCCCCCCCATCTAATAAGTGAAGTGTGATATTTATAGGTGTCGAATGACCGCTTAGGAAATCAAATGGTTGTCTAAGAAAACGAACGATGAATGATAAAAATGAACGGTCAATGAGAAAACGAATGGTTGTCTCGTCATATAAAATTTTACTCGACGGTCAATAACGGTCAAACCGACCGGTTCATATGAAAAGACCCTGGTTCGAATCGCGGGTTTTAACCAAGTAAAATCAACCGGGTAGAGAATATAACATAATTAATCATAATAATTTTCCAACATTCGATCCTTCCCCGAATGAGCCGATTTTTTTTCCGGTCTTTACAACCGCAGTCACTGCTGACGACAACATTTTGTTCATTGGATTTCGACCGCCATTGTCACTTTCGCGGGATTTTCCTACTCCATGGAGCCACCTCTGACCGTTGTGATCACCTAGATCGACTCCCCTCTCTGCGGCTGATCTTTTGAGACCAACCCCGACCCTTGCTATGGCTACGTTCACCACATGTGGATTGACCACTCCCGGCAACATTTTCCACACATTCCGCCCAGCCACCGGCCGGACTTTGAAGGCCACCATTCCAGACACCGTCGACTCCTCCAAAGAACCATAATAGCAGTAACCCCAGCCTCCCTATCGTTAACATTTTTTGGCGACAGGCATGCTACCAACCCTGTTGTTCCATTTACCCATGTGTGCATGCATTTGCTGAGTCTGCTGTTGTTGCCTACCAACTCGCTGGTTACTTGTGCTTGTGTTTGTGTCCATGACCTAGCCCAGCTAGCCAATCCCAACCAACCCAACACACCAGTTCGACTCAGTCTCTGTCCAACTCGGCTCACTTGACTTGTAACACCCTGTTCTGGTTCACCCATGAACCAATTTCAAAATGTTACCAGTGACCAAACCGTTCAATAATCTACTTAATTTGGTTAAGCTGACTCGGAACTACCTTCAGCGTCTCAAGATGGTGATGCAACATGCAAAGATTGGATGAGATGTTTGGATTCTAACGTTGTCCAACATGCATATTATGATATGCAATCAAGAATAAAACAAGCCAAACAAATGAAAAGTTTTAAAAAATAGTTATTTTCAAAATAAAATAGACAAAGTCTCTCCTAAAATTATAATAGGAACCACCCTATCAATAGCAAGCAGAATGTATTTATAACAATAAAAAACAAAGACACATCTAAACACAAAACTCCCTTTACATTTCAGTTTCATCATGGGAGCTGAGTCTAAACTCCATAGCTCACCTTGTTCATTTTCATTTACAATTTCATTCACATGTATGGAAATTTAAATTCATCATTCACATAATTCAACACACATCATAATCACCAATTACACTCGGCTACATGTGCACGATTTTAGTACTGCTCCTCTCAATCCCGACAACACTCATTCCTCGCAGTTCTCACCTACAAATATAAGAAAAAGACATTAGTAACGAGTGTTATAGGTCCAAAACTAACTAATAACAAATTGATACAGGAGAGCTGGCCCTCCTGCTAAATTAATACATAATTACTCGTCCTCAAAGATCTCTCACAAGGATAATAACTAAGAGCTGTCGACCTCGACAGGGTCCCCTTTCTATCTCATCTCATTAATTGGCTACTTTAAACTATCCCTTGTACAGGAAAATCATTCTGTTCTCTTTTTGTCCTCTAGATCCTCTGTATCACTCCTGGCCCTGAGTATAGAGGCTGAGTACTCTCAGGCATGCACCTTCAGTACCCTTTGAAACCACAAGTCTAGACATGCGCTCCATAGCAGTGCCTGTAAATCTTTATACTTTTTTAAGTTTGAGGAACTCGAAGGTAGAGTTATTAAGATCACTTGGGAATACAACGGATGCTCACCAATTCTAGAGCCCGCTTTGGCAAATACATGCCTTATCTCAAGACACGGTCGTCAGTGTTCCCTCATCTCACATCTCACTGAACACACAAAAAACTACATGTATGTTGACCTGAGTAGGTATTTCACTATAATTGACCGAAGGCATTGTGAGCTATATCTGCGTTTTGGAAAACAAACTCGAGGGATCTCATCCTCGAGGGTTATTAACCCAAAAATCTCATATGGCTAGATGGCCCATGTGGAGTGGGATATAATAAATCCACTACTTGACATGTCCACTTACCTGTTAAAATGAAACCCAACAAAGTACAAACGTGGAACTAGAAGTGAGTCCCAATTTGTGACCAAGCGCCTCAGCAGTGCGCTCCAACTCGGTACATACACATTAAACTAAAGGCTAACACCCACTTATGATGTATTCACACATCCTATAGGACACACACATCAATACATACTCACATCAATCACAATCCATATATGTTTTCCTATGCTATGTTGCATTAGATTACTATACTTACATAATTTACCTAATTAGTTCCTTAGTATTCATTTTAATACAACTTAAATCAAGTAAATTCAAATTTTTATTACAATAAAATAGTTAACACATCAATCCATCAATCATAGAAAGTTGTGCTAATAATTATCACATTTAAGAAATTAAATCGGAGTTAATTATACATTGCGTCGTCAGCAATCAGCGACAATAAGGGTTTTATCATGCGGCTCGATACATGAATTCAGCACCCGACAATGTCTAAAGTTCTATCGGGTTTAACTAGATGAATTCAGCAAATTTCAATGAATCCAGTTTTGTCGACGCTTTTCATCGGTTTTCTAGTAGTTTCCATTTTTTCAGGCTGCTTTCCGGCGATTATTAGGCAGCTTTGCAACTTCTTTTTAGCAACTTTCCTAGCAAAGCAACAGGGCAATGGGTCCTTTCCGGCTCAGCAAGGTTGACCAAATGGTGGTGGTGATAAGGACACAACAGTGGTGATGAACGTCGGCAGTAGCGACGAATTGACCACGATTGGTCGGTCATCCGATTGGCCCTCGGCTGGCCTTAACAGCAGCGCTGGGTTAAAGGGAAATGATTAGGGTCAAAAGGGGAGGAGTCGGCCACACGGTGACGGCAGAGCGGCATAGATGGTGGCAGAACGGCATTGAGATGGGTGGCATTAGGCCACAGCTCCCGTGCGTCATGGTGACCGAGCGGTGGCTAGCATGGCTAGGGGCGGCATAGTGACACTTCGGCATGGTTCGGTGACGTCAATTGACGGCAGTACGATGGCATCGATGACGTGAATCGGGGCAGTGTTGGTGGCCATCGAGAAGGCAAGAAAGGTCTAAGTGAGGTTTGGTGGAAATATCGTGAATAAAAGTTGACTAAAATCAAAAAATAGTATCTAACTTGTAATAAATCCTAAAGATATTAGAAAAATAGGAAAAAATCTCATAAAATATATTTCACACCTTAACATCACAATGACATGCTTTATAACTAATATATCCCCCAAATTACCCTATAACACATCCTAATATATTATTCGGCCTAAAAATAATTCTTCGATCAAGTAAATAAATAAAATATAATGCATAGTGATATATACTATGATAACTCATTTCTCATCATCTTTCTAAAGTTATCATTATATACTCAAGTATGCTTGACCCCCATTTCTCATAAATTACAGCTAGCCTGGACTCAGCATGGGGTTCATGAAACTGACTTGACTCGAACAGACACTTGAACCAACTAGTTTGATAGTGTAAAACTTTGACTCAAGTCAAAAGTTTTACATGACTTGCTAATCCTTTTTCTTCTGTTTTTCTACCATTTCTAATATTTTAAAACTTTCTACATAAGTTTAGATGTATATTCACATTATTTGGCACATTTTAATGTTATGAGTATTTATTTATTTATTTATTAGTTATTTTATTTAATTATTCACTCATGCTCTTGTTATTATTTATTAGTGTTTAGTCGTATATTGATATATTTGATGTTTGTATTACTAATATTCATGATTAACTCATATTATTTACTATTGTTTAGTTACATAATTTTATCGTGTATTATTTATTTTTAGGTAAATTATGATTTATTTATTTTATCTATTAATTCATTGGTTTATTTATTTATTTCTTTATTGGTTACTAATTCTTTGCCATGTCTTGATTTGCATGTAGGGTGCTTATTTGTTGATTCATTAGTGTTATTGATTGCTTGAGTATTGTTATTTTTTATATGAGTACACACAATGACCATGCATTATATAAAGATTTCACTCTTTTGTTTAGTAGTGGGTGTAACACCCCAATTTTGGTTTACTTAAGAACCGGATTAGAAATGTTACGATCGAATCGAGACATGTTTAATATTATTAATTAGTGAGACTCGATCTATAAAATAGATCGAAATAACCCTCTTGATGTCATGAGAATGGAAGACATTGTTAAATAAACAACAAAATACATCAAATATAAATAAATACAAGGAATTAAATATTAGGTAGAGCTCAAGTGTGTCTAGCGTCTATCTGTCCTTCCGCCGAAGTCGATACAGAATTTCCGAGACCTATATATATTATAAGAAAACCGTCAGTAACGAATGTTACTGGTCCGAAAAGTAACTAATACAATCTGGCAATTTGATATTCCATTACCTATGAAAACATATGAAACTTCAAGAATGCCTCACACCGGGTAGTAAGCAAGCATACTTAAACAAATGCCGGCTCGCATGCACGGCTCATAATCATAATCATACATACATACAGCGCTTACACCCTCACACCTTCCATATCACCCGCCACTGTACTCAAATGGTAAAAGGAACAATTAAGTTAGTGCGACATATTCCGAAAATGCGCTGCATTACGCAGTACCATCATACACCCGCGCTAACTCATGGTTTGCAGGAGTACTAGCACGGTCCATACATATCTCCGTATCACTCATTCTCTTATTCGTGAAATCCGTAAAACAACGCGTACTTATATAATAGGCTTAGGGAAGGGGCTGATATCATACATTTCTGGAGCTTAAGTTCAAAAACCAACAAGGGATCCCATCCTTGTAGTTTTATTAAACTTGTGTATAAAGCACGGCTAAATGACCCGACATCGGAGGGATCCGATAAAACTCCACCGATGTCGTCCTACGTATAAAATACGATTAAACCATACACGCAAGGAGTCAAGCAGAGAGGGAGAGTGTCCTACGGACCTGTGGTCCAAGCTCCAAATGTATCTGCACATCTACGGCGAGCTCAGACTCCGAAACCTACATCGGAACCCACTACTAAGTATCCTAAGTAAAAACTAATGTCTCTATATGATGCATGCTCGTGGTGTGTGCTCATATCATCAATACATCCTAATAAAGGAGCAATGCTAACAAACTTATAATTAAATACTTAGCACGCAAATCAAGACATAATAAAACTAGATAATAAATAATAAATATATAGGAAACTACACTAATGGATAATTAGATAAATAATAAACACATAATCATGAACATAAATAATACACTAATGACAAAATAATAATATAATTATACTATATATGTATACAGGTAAACACGAGTAAGTATCATGTATACTCGTGTTAGTAAGCAAATAAATAATCAAATAATTATGAATTAATTAAATAATACTTTTAAAAAATAATGAATAAATAGTTAATATTCATTAATCAAAAATAATAATAATATTAGTTATGCAACACAAGAATACATAATTAATTACAAATAAATAATAACATACACATAAAAAATAAATAAGTTAATTAATTAATAATTAAATAAATTAATAAAATTTAGTGACCATAATAAGACTGATATTCATAAGTAAATATAATGTTAATAATAACAAATAATCATATAAATATTTATCATATATGATAAACATATAAATATAAATAAATAAATAATAATGAATAATTAATTAATTAAAATAACATTTAAAGAAAAATTATCATGGCATTCAATTATGCTAAATCATGTTAATATGCATGTAAACTAATATAGAAGTTCTCGAATTACCGAAAACGGCGCAAGAACGGGCGAAAACGGTCTAAAAATGAGTTGAACCGGACTGAACCAAGCCAAACCAGACCAAATCAAGCTGAACGAGACCAACCCGAATGGCCTGAACCAATCCGGGCTGGAAAATGGG
>JAVDBV010046085.1:0-13716 GCA_032619315.1 Piper longum
GAGGTGAAAAATTATGAATTTCTCATTAATAATTAATTATTTTGATGAATGTTAATTATTAAATATTGTTTAGAAATTATTAAGTTAATGATTATTTATAATTAGATATAATACTTGATTATTTTTTCAGAGATGGATTGTACAAATTCTTTAGTAAATATAAATGAGCAAAGCGGATTGTACAAATTCTTTAGTAAATATAAATTCTCTGTCGCCCTCCCCCCGCCCTCCACGGTCCATGTCTCCTTACACTTGGGCGTGGTAACAATATACGCAAACTGTCCGGCGACGATGATCCACCCTGATATGCTAAGGACCAAGGAGGCCCCGAACAGACCCAGCCCGAGCTTGAACACCGCCAACCAGCTGAAGAGCAGGTGCAGCACAAGCGTGGCGGTGGAGATGCAGGCGCTGGGGTAGACGATGGACTGCACCTCCATGAACTTTTGTATGGGGAAGTTGACGGCGTAGGCAAAGATTTGAGGGATGAGGCCGTAGACGAAGACGGCTGCCGCGGCCGCGATCGGCTTGGACTCGCCGAGGAAGATGAGTATGGGCTTGGACTCGCCGGACGTGTCGTGGCCGCTCGCGGTGCCGGTTTCTTTACCTTTCACGAGAGGTCGCCGGAGGTCGTTCATGGCCGTCGAAGATTGAATAGTGGGATTCTAACAGCAGGTGTTGTTGGTGTAAATGATTTTAATGGGCCGTGGATTAAGGTTAGCTTACAAATGTTGAAGATATTATATTATTAAATATTAACTATCATAATTAATTTTTTTATTAAATATCAATTTTGTGTATGAACTTAATTAATTGTTTCGTATATTATATTTTAAAATTTTTATAAACTATAATATTAGTCTTACAAATGTTGAAGATATTATATTATTAATATAAAATATCAGACAATCGGTCGGTCATTTGGTCGGACAAAGAAATATCCATATTTAGTTTATTTTAATTCGGTCGAATTCGGTCGTCAAATTCGGTCGAACATACTTCAAACTCGGACAGTCGAACAAATTTGGACGTCCATGCCCACCCCTAACTTTGATTACTAATTCTCAATCAGGAGTTAATACTATTTGAAGTAGAATCCTTGGCCTATCATGGAATCTGGTGTTTTCTCATTGCTAAATGATCATGGCAGAAGTAAGTCAACTTTCTTCCATAAAAAACTCTGTTTTTTACTTCCCAGTTCTACAGAACTCTTGCTAACATATCAACAAGGACCACACCCATAACGGTGACCATCACCAGAGATCGAAAGAGATGGCTGGCGTACATTCTGTACTTTCTCTTTCCAACAGCACCATACAAATTTTACATGACAAAACCATAAAAAATTACTCGTGCTTGGTTAAGCTGCTGTACACAACCATAAACGCTTTCAAATTAAATAACAAAGAGTTTTTCTATAGCACCTTCGACTTTTGCATTTTTTTTTTTAAAAAAAAGCTCATAATTTTAGGTAGACTTGTAGAAACATTAACGTTACATGCATCATTAAAAACATTGTCAAGTAAATTTTGACCCACGAATTTGTATTATATGTAAGACACATAATTATTATTAGAATACTTCTGATAATTAAAATCCCTCTTGAGATAATGTTAATGTGAGTTTTTATACATATTAAATAATTTTTCTTCTTTTTGACTTAATATCTATGCTATTATAAATGGTAAAATTTTGATGGCCCTTCAATTTTTTTTTCTGGAGTTATATAGTTATATTCCACATAAATTATTAATTATAATTATATTATATAAAAACAAAATTTTGCACAATATTTATGTTGGAGGATAATTAATGCGTGCAATTATTCCATTGCTAATAATTATTATTTCTGGTAAATCTTGTCCGTAACACAAAATTTTGATCAATCATCAATCAATTAAACTATGAATGATGAAGAGGCGAGGACTCCGACAGTGCCAAACCCTCTGGATTATGGTATTCCACGTGCACCACTCTTGTACTCACACTCCCCAAGAACAGGAACTCCTCCATCTCTACCCAGCATCTCTCTCCCTATTTCCCAGTTAACCGTGGAGCTTCTCTCTAACACGATCAACTTCCCCTCCCCCTTATTGCCTTGTAGCTGATATAGATATATATATATATTATATATATGTATTGACGTGTGTGATGATCATGCCAGCTCTTGTGCATCTCCCACTCTCCTCTCCCCTTGTCCACACCAGCCACTGTTCCACACACCTACTCTACATCAAGCTCAGGCACAGGAAAATCTGCCATGCATTCAGGCCTTCTTCGTCTCTCAAGGAGACCAAGAAGGCTTCCACACTTCAGAAGGCTCCCTCCTCTGCAGGCTTGTATCAGAATTTGAGGGTAGGGAACTCACAGAGGAAGGTGGAGAAGGAGGATGGGGGGTTGGAAGGTGAGACAGCTGTTAAAGGTACCCTTTTGGCCGGTCTGCTTCTGGTTGTGGTGGTGGGAGGGTTTGGGGCTATTGGGTATGTTTACCGGGACCAGATTAATGCCTTCTTGAGGCAGTTTTCTGGAACGATTGAAGGTATGCTTCTTGGATGTGAAACCTGCTTTTTTTTTATAAATTCGTTGGAATTGTTGTGTTCTACATACATTTTGAGCTTTTCAATTTGTTGATTTTATTGCTATGAGCTTGTAATGGTTTCTTTCCGATTTGGGCTTCTAGTTTTTTTTTTCCCGGTGAAATTGGAGGAATTAGTGTGATTTGTGGTCTTTGAGAAATGCTGACGGTTGCAGTCGATATGAATGCGGATAGTCACCTATCTACAATTTATCTGATGAAAAAAGGGTTTTGTCCTCGATCATTTTTACTAATTTGGTTTAAGAACTCATATATCCTGGTGGCAATTGTTGTTGATAGCACTAAATGAAACTGTTAATTAGCAATCCCTATTGAGAGGTGGCATCAATGTTGTTTACATGTGTCTATTATACATGTTTAAGTAAATATTCAAGTCGGTTAATCGATTTTTATTGAGAACATCATAAAACCGCATGGCTTAATGATGTTCTCAATAAGTCATTTGCTTATTATAGTTTTTGTTTATTTATGTTGTTGAGGAAAATACTAGCTAGTTCCCTGTTTCACAAAGGTTTTATTTCAAGGTGATCATTCCATTGCCTCGATTGTCTATCAATTTTTTGGCTGTTTGTATTTGCCCGAAGAAGAGTGCTAGGACTTATGAGCCTAGGATTAAAATCACCATGTCACTGCCTTTCCTTCAATAGAAACTGACTGAAACATTTTCTGTACTTTCCAAATAGGAGGAAAATTTCAAATTCTTTCAAGTATCAATGCTATCTTTCCAAATGCTAACTGTGTTATCTAGCGCGAAATGGATTTCTTCCTGACACACGGTTTCTTCCTGAAACAATTTAGGTTATGGTCCAGCTGGTTATGCCTTTTTTGTTGCTGTGTATGCTGGATTAGAGGTGAATCCTTATCCTCATTTTATTATAATTCATCTTCGTTCTATTTTTTGGTCTCGCTAGCTAACTCTTTAATTAAGATTCAATATCTTGGGACTTAAAACCCCCATTTTGAAGCAAAGGGAATTATGCAGTTACTATTGGGAAGTGTTTATTACTCCATCACTAAGTTTCATCTCCTTTTGAACTCAGATTCTTGCTATTCCTGCTATCCCATTAACCATGTCAGCTGGACTCCTATTTGGCAGTGTCACGGGCACCATCATTGTTTCAATTAGTGGGACAGTAAGGATGCTGAAATTGAATATAGTGTGGTATTTTTGAGGTTTTGAAATATTCCTTTCTTTGGTTCTTATATCTGAATTTGCAGGTTGCAGCAGCTGTAGCTTTCCTTATTGCTCGGTATTTTGCTCGCGAAAGAATCCTTAAACTGGTTGAAGGAAACAAAAAATTTTTAGCCATTGATAAGGCAATTGGAGAGAATGGTTTCAAAGTTGTTACGCTCCTTCGTTTGAGCCCTCTGCTTCCGTTTTCGCTTGGAAACTACCTTTATGGGTTGACTTCAGTGAATTTTGTGCCATATGTCTTGGGGAGGTTGGTTCTTATCGACTTTAGTATGTTTCTTTCTTCAGAACTTCATATAAAAATAAATTAGTCTTTGCTACTTTTCTTATCTGGGAGATGCTTGCGTAACTAGAAGTGTGGTACTCTGAAAATATACAATTGGTTATCTCTAGGAATATTGAAGAATGAAATGAACCAGTTTCCCTGACTAGTCATTTGTAGCTGGGTGGATAACGATGCATCTACATCTCTCCCATGTCCTTTTTTCTTATAAAATAACTGTTTATTTTCTGGCATTACTCTATATTTTTTAACATAACACTGGTTTTGCCAGTTGGTTGGGTATGCTTCCTGGAACATGGGCTTATGTTAGTGCGGGTGCATTCGGCCGGGCAATAATTGTAAGTTTGAAATCTTGTATTATTCACTTCTTTGAATTATGAAGCTTTATAGGGGAAGTAGAATACTACCACTTTCCAAGCAAAAGTACACATTGGTATGTTGTCCAAGACTTCTTTTGTAAGTTGGTGTTCTGTGAATATTACTATAGATGGAGTCATTTTGTAAAGGCTGTGCTTATTTTTGCTTCTTTTTCCAGTGTTCACACTCAGAAGATTCAATTAGCTAGTTGAAGATGTAGTCGCATGGATAAATAGGACAATAAGTTTTATAATCTCCAGTCCACTGGTGGATGACTTCACGGAGATGCTTATTGTTGTAATATTTCTTTTCAGCAAGAGGAATCTGAATTTGGTTTACCTGGAGGAAATGGCCAACTTTTAACTCTTGGTGTTGGCCTCTTGTTCACAGCTATAGCCGCAGGCTATGTGACACGACTAGCTAAGGTTTACTTTTCTTGTCTTCCCCCATAAAAATTGGTGAATTAATGGTTATTTTTTCAAAAAGGTCCATAAGCTTTTTCCTCTGTGAGAAGTCTGCAAAAAAATATAAGAAGGTTGGGATTTGTTTACAAAATGATACAACTTTCTATTTGAAGTGTATATGAAGTTTGTACATTGTGATCGCTATCACGAACTTGCTCATCTGGTTTGCAGGATGCTGTAAAAGACATGGAATAATTAGGAGAATTGTGAAGATAGAAAAAACTGGAATTGTACATATGATAATGGCCATGCATGCTGCCGTAAATTTTCACGACCTTTCAACTGCATCTCCCTGGACATTATCAATTTTTTGAGGT
The DNA here is from genome assembly GCA_032619315.1 of Piper longum. Lineage (NCBI taxonomy): Eukaryota > Viridiplantae > Streptophyta > Magnoliopsida > Piperales > Piperaceae > Piper > Piper longum. The sequence continues at coordinate 5,210 of JAVDBV010046085.1, forward strand.
ATTGTTCAAGTCACATGCGTCCATAGATGTACTAATTGCACTTTTGATGTGTTCACAAGAGGCAGCTATCACACTAGACTCGATGATCTTGAGCCATTCGTATACCTTTGTGGTTAGGATGGAGGCTAGCTCATTGTGTCTGTATATTATTGATTATCAAAAACTATGTATACCTTTTGAACCTGCTTTATCTTATGGAATTATGCCATTCTGAATTCTGATACCGTTTGCAGAAAAAAAAAAGGACATCATCGACGAGGTAAGAGAGAAATGCTTCAAGTCTGAATTACCTAGTTTTTGATGAAATCTTACTAACATAACTACCAACCAAACCGATTTCGTTCGCATGTCATCATTATGCGATAACTCGTTGGCCTTGGTTGCTAATTTTGAACATATCTTATATTATTCACCATCATTTTAGCAACAAGGTTACATTCCTACAATATTAATTCATTATGTGTAAATATAAAAAGCGGTGACCACAATCTCAGAATGCCCAATTATGTCTGGATATAGATCGCATGGTATAACTTTTATTACCATTTATTTATTTAAAATATGATTTCTTCCCTGCGCATAAATCAGGGCCAAAAAATAGATCATGTTTTTTCTTCCTCTACATTTGATTTATTTTATTGCCTTTTTTTAAAAAATATTTCTTCTATGCATATAGGCATTTTAAGAAATTTATATATGCCAACTTACATATGCCAAAATCATGGAGAGCATATTCCAATGGAATCTTCTGGTATATGACACTTCATACACAACCCTATTTTAGTAGTGTACTTTGCCAAATATTGATAGTTGACATGTGTGATGAATCTAAATAAAGTCAACTTAAAAAAAATACCACTGATACAACTGTTCAATCCTTAAATATACCAAGAGAAGAAGAAACTATGATATATAACTTATGAGACTTAAAAGAGAAATTTGAGAGGGTCCGAAAATGTAGCTTAATTAGATCATTATTCAAGCTTCTTTTTTAATTTCTTCTTTCCTTCCTCATATATTATCACCAAAAATGCCATCATCATCAACGTCCATGGTGGTCTCCTCACACCTTTCGGACCCTTCTTCCAATTCTGGTGCTTCAAATATCTTCTTTATAGAGGAGGAGAACGCCATTAATATTGCATGTGTAGCATGGAGTGCTTATGAGAACAAGGTGTTTGAGAATGGGTTGGTTTTATATGAGGAGATTGATGAACCGGAAAAATGGAGGAGGATTGCCGAGGAGATCCCCGGGAAGAGCCATGAAGAGGTGAGGAAGCACTATGAAAGGCTGTTGGAGGACGTTGAGATGATTGAATCAGGTTTTGTGCCGGTTCCTTGCTATGTAGGCGAGAGGAGTGGTGGTGAGCGACAGGAAGAGGAGGAGGAGAAGGTTGAAGAGAATTATGAGGATAGAAAAGCTTCAATGCAGTCCGATGGTTGCAAGGAGAGTAAAAAGAGGAGCCGTGAACGTAAGAAAGCAGTTCCATGGACAGAAGAAGAGCACAGGTCTTCCATCTCTTTGTTTTTATTGTCCAAGATAATATTAGCATATTGTAGATGTCGTTCGGCCAATTTTGTTGTATATATGTTAATGTATGCTAATGCCAATTAATTGAAAAAAGGTGTTAATTAATAATGTGGATGAATTAGGAGAGGTAGAAATATGCTTAGTTTATGTTGATTCATATATGCGTGCATGATTAGGTTAGTTTGAAGATGAAGTATAATTACCATCTGGGTATTATAATTAATGAGGAATAGAATAAGATGCATGTAAAATGGTGAATGGTGAATATATAATATATAACAGCGAATTGAGAAATGTTAATATTTAGATTAAACTATATCAGCATAACAAGCATTGAAAATCAAATAAATCATGGAATGAAAAAATGTTAGATTCATATATTTAATATTTAATGTTAGGGAGTTTGATTACATTTATGTAAAGCTCAAACCCACAAATTACCTATCCTTGATAACAAAAAAAATACATTGATGTTTACGTACGTCAATGCCGTAAATAGTTGCCTTTTAACGACAAAATACTTGTTCTGCCTATTATATTTTAATCAATGTGGCAACCGCCAATATCGCCGCATTTAAGTGGCCATATATAACCTTTTCCTAGTAGTGTTAAGTGGATCTGTTATCTTAATCTTAATTAAAGATGGTCAGTTATATTTTGATAATATATGCATGCTCAACGAGTTGCACCTCTGCATGCATGCAGGTTGTTCCTCGTGGGCTTGGAAACATATGGGAAGGGAGATTGGAGGAGCATCTCAAGGCACCTGGTAGTGACTAGGACTCCAACTCAGGTGGCCAGCCATGCACAAAAGTTCTACAACAGGCAGTTGAACAAGAAGCCGAGAATCAGAGAGAAACGCCGGCAAAGCATACATGACATCAGAACCATTGTTGGCCCCCGGCCCCAAGTCCCTTACCATTCACCCATCCCCTACAACGACTTGATCAATTTCCCGCTCGGAAATCCTACACCGAGATACAACTTACCAAGTGATCATCTTCAACATCATGTCTCCAGACCATATACTTCATCTCTCGGCCAGTCATTGATCTCCAAATTTTACTGATGGTAGTTCCATCCTGTGAATATTACCAGCTGCAGTATGATCAGTTATTGAAACCTTGTCTCTGTTGCGTTGCAATAATTGATAACATGCTTATTTGATCATGACTAATTATTACTTGTATGCTCGTTTTCAATCGAAGTGAGACAAACATTGTATCAATTAATCAAGCTAAAGAACATCAGCTCAGGTTATATGTATTATTTAATTTGTTTGAGATCATTTCCTCTAAGACTGGCATCCAAGTAGCCATTTTTTTAGCTTTGGGGGAAAAAAACAACCATTTTTACATTTTAAAAAGTACAACTACGTTATATATACTAAAATATTATAACAATAACCTCCTTAACTATCATAATTCCCAGCCTCCCCCCCTCCAACATCCAACCAAAACTCCCAAACTCCACAACCTCACCACCACTGGCTCTACAGAGTGGGAAATATCAAAGGCGACCGTTGGATGGAGATGAGCTTGAATTTGATTCGGCTGGTCCTGCCTCTTTCTTCAGAAATGCCACTCCCCCCCGTACGCCCCTGTGGTTCCACATAGCAGTCAACTGGCATACAAAGGAGCGCACGCAAACATGGCGTATCCGGAAAGAGCTAGCAATCTCCTCTTCTTCTTCTTCAACTTCTTCCCGCCACCAAAAGAGTCCAAGCCAGACCCTTTCGTCTTCTTCCTTCCACCCTTCCCCTCCATACAAATCCAATCCCCATTTCTTCCTCACCCCTCCCTCTCTCAACGCTTATCCACCACCACCACCACCACCATTGGGGACGTTGGGAGCAGACATGGCCGACGACAACCAGGAGTCCAATGCCCAGATGCTTGAGGAGCTCCAAGCTCTCTCCCACTCCCTCTACCAATCTCACACCGCCCGCCGCACCGCCTCCCTCGCCCTCCCCCGCTCCGCCGGTCCCATCCCCTCCACCAACGATGACCACTCCTCCCGCCCTCGCTCCCGCCGCATGTCCCTCTCCCCCTGGCGCTCCCGCCCTGGCAGCACCACCACCACCGCCGTCGAAGCGCCGCTACAGCCACAGCCGGAGAAAAAGAAGGCGCCGGAGACGGTGGGGGATGGGAAGAAGGGGATATGGGGGTGGAAGCCGATGCGGGTGCTGTCCCACATCAGAATGCGCCGCCTCGCCTGCCTCTTGTCCGTCGAGGTCGTCGCCTTGCAGGGCCTGCCGGCGTCCATGAACGGCCTGCGGCTCGCCGTCTGCGTGCGCAAGAGAGAGACCCGCGACGGCGCAGTGCAGACCATGCCGGCCAGGGTGGGGCAGGGGATGGCCGAGTTCGAGGAGACCCTCTTCATCAAGAGCCACGTCTACTACTCCGGCGGCGGAGACAAGCCCCTCAAGTTCGAGCCCCGGCCGTTCCTCGTCTATGTCGCCGCCATTGATGCGGAGGAGCTCGACTTCGGCCGGAGCACGGTGGACTTGAGCTTGCTGGTTCAAGAGTCGATAGAGAAGAATTCGCAGGGGGCTCGAGTTCGGCAATGGGATACCAGCGTCAATCTCTCCGGTAAGGCGAGAGGAGGCGAGTTGCTTTTGAAATTGGGGATTCAGAACATGGAGGACAAAGGGGTCGGAATCTACAATCAAGCTGGGGAACAGCTTAAGCCTGGAAAGAGCCCCAATTCTACTTCACAATCTTTTGTGAGGAAGAAAAGTAAGGCCTCCTTCAGTGTGCAAAGTCCCCGCCGATGTGAGGTGTCGATGCCTTCCAAAGGCGAGGACAGCGGCAGAGACCTCCGTACCATCGACGAGCTCGACCTCAATGAGCCGGCGGTGCCGCCAACAGTGTCGCAGCCACAGCAGCTGCCGGAGGAGTTGGACTTGCCGGAGTTCGATGTGGTGGACAAGGGGATTGAGTTCCAGGACGAGGTGGAGGAGGCTGAGGAAGCTGTTGAAGAGGAGAGCCCGTCGGCTTCAATTGAGGTGGTGAAGGAGATGATTCACAATCCGGAGCATCAGAAGTGGTTGACGGAGCTGGATACCATAGCCCAACAGATTGAAGCACTCGAATCCATAATCCAACCCGAAAATTCGATCAAGGCCGAGGAGGAGAGGATGCCGAATTGGTTGGATGAAGAGGAGGAGAACGTGACCCGAGAGTTCCTCCAACTTCTGGAAGATTATGAAGGGGAGGGAGATTTCAAGCTTGATTTTTTTCATGAGCCAAAGCTTAGATCGACGTCGAAAGATTACAATGTGAAGGAAACAGAGGCGAAGATCTTCGTGCCGGACTTGGGAAAGGGGCTGCTCTCGGTGGTGCAAACCAGAGATGGGGGGTTTCTGGCTGCCATGAATCCATTTGACGTTGAAGTCTCGAGGAAGGAGACACCAAAACTGGCAATGCAGATGTCCAGGCCACTGTTGCTGTCATTGGGGGAGCTCAGCTCTGGCTCCGGCTTTGAGCTGTTCCAAAAGATGGCCGGAATTGGTGCAGAACAGCTCAAGTTAGAGCTCCAAGAGGTAGCCACCATGGACGACCTGATGGGCAAGACTGCTGAGCAAATTGCATTTGAAGGCATTGCCTCAGCTATCATCCAGGGGCGGGGTCAGGAGGAGGGTGCAAGCTCGAGCGCTGCTAGATCAGTGGCCGTGGTGAAGGCAATGGCAGCAGGGCTCACGGCAGGCAGAGGGGAAAGGATCACGAGTGGAATATGGAATGTAAGGGAGGAGCCTGTGACACTAGAGGAAATTCTCCCATTCTCCCTGCAGAAAATTGAGACAATGGTGGTTGAGGCTCTAAAGATACAGGCAGATGTTGCGGAGGAGGCACCATTCGATTTATCACCATTGCGAGGCAGGGAGGACGTAAGCAAGCTCATTAACTCGGCAAAGCCATTGGAGGAGCACCTAAGGAAGGCAATAGGAGAGGAGGGGATAACAATACTGGTGATGGTACAGGCAAGAGACCCACTTCGGCGCTTCGAGGCAGTCGGGGCACCGGTGGTGGCTCTGGTGCAGGCAAGTCTAGCAATGGGGGACAGCAGCAAGGAAGAAGGGAGGTTGAAGGTGAGCAGTTTACATGTTGGAGGGCTGCGGTTGAAAAAAGGGGGAGAAGGGGAGAAGCAGAGGCTGACTGCAATGCAATGGGTGGTGGCATATGGACTGGGGAAGACAGCAGGGACGGCTGCTGGGGCGGTGAAGAAGGCCGGCACAAAACAGGCCCAAGGCACAAAACAGGCGCAAGGCTGGAAGGGGCCGGAGGCACTGTGGAGCATCTCAGCTCGGGTGATGGCTGATATGTGGCTTAAACCTGTGAGGAATCCTGATGTGAAATTTCTCAAGTGAAAAAGAAAACTGTTTTCTTTCATTGAACTTTGAAGATGCCTTTTTTGTCGACAAGTACACAACACACAATTGTGGAGCTTCACATAGACTTGTATTTGCAAGAAAGAATGTCATCAGCATGCAATTTAATTTAACTTTTCTCCAGGAAATTTAAGGAGCCAAACTACTCAAGAAAATTATGATTGCTAACATTTAAGTCAAAAAGAACTAACAATTATGTCATACAAATCAATGAAAGTATGCATGCCTTGTCATGGCAAGAACATTCTCAAATGGCAGTAATCTTCATCTTCATCTTCATACGGGTACTATGACATTTGAGGCTTTTTGTGCTACCGCATAAATGTTACTTCTTGGCCTTGGAAAATCTTAGGCAGCGATACCTCTCACCACTGACAGTGATTTCGAGGGCTCCATCTAGGTTATCTTGATTTGATGCCGTTCCCATCAGGACACTTTTCTCCTTTTCCAGGTTTTCTTTCTCAATCTTCAGACTTGTCTCTTGCCGGGCGATCTCGGCCTGTAAACAGTGTTATAATTGAATCCTCTATGAAGTGTAAGCTTGACTAGGGAGTTCTTTCTCAATTCTACAAACAATCAATGGATACAATCCATCAATATACAAACTGGAAACACAGTGTCTAAGGCCTATGGAGGTGGCTAATCAAATCCTCTGATCTCAAAATGTGAGCAATTGTCACAAGTCCAAGGATGCCGAAAATCAAGAACTCATAAAGTCATGCTATGCAAACTAAAAAATTGCATGTGAGAATACAACAACAGTACTCACTGAATAAAACTATTATTATAAGTTACCACATTTTTGCATTCAGATGGTAGAACAACGCAGTGAGACATCAAAAGTGAACCACAAGCAACAACCAGTCTTGCCTCAAAATAACTACCTAATATGTGTCTTCTACATAGGAAAAGGAGAAGATCATTTTGCTAATCAAATAGGTATTAGTCAACTACAGTCTACTCGAAACAAGCAATTCTAGGAGTAAAGCAGTTTTAACGTCTTGAGTTTCTTCGATCACTGCGTTTACTACCCCATGTGTTGAAGTGAGACAAAACCTATTTTATAAGGATGAAGGAAACAGTAATCACTAACAAATGTCCAAAATGTTGGATCTGGAACCCGGAGCAGGAAGAAGAGCCCCGAGCGCCCGAGTGCTGGGTTGTTTGGACAGAAAAATAAACAGACACCTGAGTGCCCGGTTTTTGGTTTTGGCACGGTCATCACACTAAAATTGCTCATCTTCTAGACACAAACTTGTCCAAAAATTAAATATAAAACTATGCAAAAATTTAGAACACAGTGTTGACGTAGGAAATGAGAACTTAATTTCATTTGTATCCTTTATAACAGCTGTACCATTTGTCTGCAATCATTAGCCAATTAGGTTTCTTTCGGTTGGTCAGTTTAAGTTTTCACAGATGCTTTGAGTACATAAGAAGGCTCAGTAGTTTCCACATCTCTAAAAAAAATCGAGAACCCTACGTACTTAATGATTTGCTCATGACTAAGTTTCATAAATCATGACTTCACTAAGGCTCTTGTGCTGTGAAGAAAGAACCGCCATCTTAGCATCTGATTGAACACTTCAAATAAATAAAAAATGCATTCAGAAACTCGATAGCCCATATGAACATAACAAATTCATTAATCTCAATCTCATGTATTTAAGAAAAAAACATGACTGGTGGAACGCAGTAAGGAAAAATTTATCCATCATATGTCCCAAAATTCTGAAATGAACTTCAGATTCGGCAATGAGAGGTGTTAAAGTCCTTCAACAAAGCGAAAAATGCAGAACATCCCAATAAGCAAAAAGCAAACATTAAATCACAGCATTCATAGAATTATCATAAACATAATCTAGAATCCCAACTACAAACAGGTCCACCGGATATACTGCTGTATGATCTCATAGGTTGTTACGGCTAAGTTTGGCTCTTGAGCAATGAAGAAAAATCATGATCCTAGTTCATAAACTTCAGCATCTCATAAACGCTTCAAAAACGCATTCAACAACTCGATAGGTGCTTCAAGCCCATCAACAAGGCAAAAAAATGCAGAACAGAAAAAGAAAATAATTCAATTGCAGCTTTCATGGAACTACCATACACAGAAAATGTTTATCATAAAAAGAAAAAAGAAAGATATAGCACAACCAAAAGAGACTTAAAGTGGTGGATACCTCACGACGAGAAAGCTCGGCCTTCCAAGCGGCCTCCCTCTCGGCCACTTCCCTCTCCCTCTCCTCAATATAACTCTGCATCTCCCTCTCCTTCATAATCCTGTCTTGTATATCGGCATCCAGAGCTTCCTGCAATTCCTTCACAAACTTGTCCACCACGGCCTTAATTCTCAACGACATGCTCACCACCCCAATACCCAACAAAAAAAATGACAAAAAATACACCAACTTTTGGGCCCTTCGGGCCCCAAAAGTGACTTGCAACAGGTTCACGGGCCCCAAAAGTGACTTGCAACAGGTTCATGGGCCTCTCTTAATCCAAAAACTAGCTTAAAAATTAAGGCTTTCCCATTAGCCTATATATAAGTCACCGATTGCCTCCAAATGGGATGTGGGATTAACC
>JAVDBV010046093.1:1037-15227 GCA_032619315.1 Piper longum
TGGTTGGTATGTCATCCACGTAGTGACATGTTAGGGTTCAGTACATTCATTCATGCATAACAATCAATATCTTCCATCTTGAGACGCCGAGAGTAGATCCACCCGGGACCCGTAACAGTTCGGTTCGATTCACGAGCGAGCCGGATACGGGGTGTTACAGTGATAGCTAAAATGATTAATAAAAGAGATAGTATCGAAACCCTTGATTAGAACCAATAGGAGAATGGCCCCATTTATCGGCTGAAATTATTTCCAAAGGTAAAGTCACGAAATTGGAATTGAGTTGGAAAGGAAGAGACAAATTTTTACTTAATTGATATGATAAATACGCATGCAAATCCTTATTGACTCAAGGACCTTAATAGATGAAGACTGCAAAACTCATTGAATGACAACTTGAGAGGGATGACCAAGATGATTATTCCACATATCCAATCTAGCATGAATTCTAAGTAATCCTTGAAGAGGTGGTGATTTTTGGTTAATAACATAAAGTCCATACTTACTTCGACCATGCAAGAGGATGTACCTCGAAGCCTTGTCCTTGACATGAAAACTCGAGTAAAAAAATTTAACGAAAAAGTTATGGTCTCTAAGAAGTTGTGATAAAGAAAATAAATTTTTGACAAAATTAAGAACATGTAAGATATTTTAAAGATAAATACTAGGATAAATTTGAGCAAAACCAGTAGAGCTAATGAGCAAATTCTTACCACTGCTAAACATAACCTGATCACATCGTTGCCCAATAAGTACATTGAGATTACCGGTGATGTGATAAGTTACTCTAGACTTTGGGTACCATTTGGATATTGATGAGTTACCCGAACATGTGAGACTAGCAATTGGGGGAGATGATAGCTGATATGCTTGATTAAACCTATAGTAACATTCGAGTGTGGTGTGACCACACTTGCTACAAATTTGTCATTGTGACAACCATTGCAGAAGTCATTGTTACTTCCACAACCATTACCCTGACCTTGACCACGGCTAGAGGAACCACGACCAGCATTTTAGAAGAGAGATGGATTGTCAATAGTCCGCGTTGTAACATTGGTCGTTGGTGTGCCAGTTTGTTATTAGTTATTTCTTGACTAATAATACTCATTATTGACGTTTTTCTATTATCTATATAAATGAGAAACTTGAAGACTGAGCGTTGTCGGGACTGTAGAGGAACAGCAAGGCCATTGCGCACATATGTACATGCCAAATCTAATTAATGATATTGAATGTTGAATTATTTTGAATAATATAACTTGAATGTCATTTATGTAAATTGATACAATATTTTGCATGTGAATGAAAATTGTGTAAAAAAATAAACAAGTTGAGCAATGGAGTCTTGACTCCGCTTAAAAGATCATAAATGAGTAGAATTAAAATGTTGAAAGAAATGTCATGCTTTTGCTTTGTTTTCTGTTTTTATTAATATATATATATATATATAGTGTTTGTGCTTGACAAGTTGGTTTTTATTATATTTTTTTAAAAAAATCTGTCCGTTTTATTTTAAAAATAATTATTTTTAATTTTTTTTTATTTAATTTATTTTATACGTGAAAAAATCGTGCATGCATCAACCGGGGTCTGATTGGATTCGGATCCGACAAAAATCGGGACATAACCCGACTGGTGACATCAGTATTTCGGGCGGTCTACCCATTGCAATGGCATAAAATAATGAAAGGAGACCCAAATAAAGGCTCCTGGGCAATCTGTGCGATCTGACGGCTCAGACGAACTCGGATGACAAGCCCATCCCACGGTCACAGTAATTCAACTATTGCTCCTCCTATATATAATATAAAATAAAATAAAATGAAATCTGAAAATAAACCTACGTGACTTAGGGACGACGACTTCTCTTTCGCCCTCTGTGGATTTTTGTCTCTGTCGGTTGTTTTCCTTGTCGTGGATGCGTATATCTATTGAACTCATTTTTTTCTGGGCATGATTAGAAACTCCACTGCATTCTTTGTCTGGGTTAGAATTCGGTTCTGTACTTTTTAGCCTATCCTAAAAAAATTGTGTAAAATGCTTTATTTCTGTCTTAGTACATTTTGGTGGAACGATTGATGTTTATTTTTTTCCGGGAGAGTTTAATTTTTATTTATTTCAGCTATGGACGGACAAAGGTTGGTTTTTGATAGATTTGTTAAGCTTTCGATGATTGGAAGTAGTCTAATCGCCTCATGCCTAAGTTGTTTTTATTTTTTCCCGTTTGTTGTCTCGGGTGTGAATAGATAATTAAGCTTTTCTGGCAATTTACGTTTATAATATGTTCATGGGGAGAGTCTTTTGTTGTGATTTGGTTCATTATATCTTCTAACTGCTTAAAAGCATCTGTTTCCATATTCGGTTGAAAAAAATACTTGCTCTTTATTCATAGATTTTTTTTTGTGTCGGTTCTCTTTACCCCTTTATCTCATTTAATGTAATGACTTGGTCTGGAAGATTGTAATAGGTTTTGTCTCTCACTCCGAGTTTGGACTTGTTATTTTTAATAAGATTTGTTAACTATGAAAAGACAATTGTTTGTCATATTTTCTGGTATCATCTGCATAACATATTTTAGTCTCCTATTATCGCACATTCAGATTTTATGAGTATGAATCCTTGCCCTTTTTAAATTAATACTTAGAGTCCTTAGAGTTGTACGCTTTTGTCTGTTAGTTATTACTTTCTCATTTCAGTTAATGCCTGCTAATATTAAACTATTTATTATCACTCTCTCATTTCCAATTGATGCCTGTTGATTTTAAATCATCAATATGGCTTAAGATCTGTTGTGATGTCTATTTTGTGAGCTTAGATTGGATATTTATGGTTTGAATTTGCTTTTCTTTTTCTTCACCCTTAAGATTGACGCTGCTGAAGTTTATTTCAGTTACACAATGGGTGGAAGCTCTGTGGAAGATGATTGGGAATTTCCTTTGTCCAATGGTGTTAGTAATATTGTATTAGTTGGACGGACTGGCAATGGGAAAAGTGCAACAGGAAATAGCATAATTGGACGGAGAGCCTTTAAGTCAGGGCGTAGATCGTCTGGTGTAACTACTACTACTGAGCTGCAAAAAACTGTACTAGGGGATGGCCGAGTGCTGAATGTTATAGATACACCTGGTATGCTTATCCAATCAACGTTCCAGCTTTCCAAAATAGAATCTATTTTCAATGCACTATATTAACCCACATTTCCTTCAAGGAAATGTTTCTTTGTGAAACATTATATTCTTGATTTTGGTATTACTTTCAATGCTATTGTTACCTCCACACCTTGAATTTTTTTTTTTTTTTTTTTTGCAGGTCTCTTTGATTCCTCTGTTGAATCTGATTTTATAGGTAAGGAGATTGTCAAATGTTTCAACTTTGCGTCAGATGGAATTCATGCTGTTGTTGCAGTATTCTCAGTTCGGTCACGGTTTTCGGTTGAAGAATATGCTGCTATTAAAAGCTTGCTAACTATTTTTGGAGAAAAAATTAGTAATTACATGATAGTTGTTTTCACTGGTGGGGACGAGCTTGAAGAAAATGATGAGACTTTGGAAGACTATTTAGGTCGTGACTGTCCTGAGCTTTTGAAGGTTAAACTATCCTACTGCACTATTTATTTTTTTATGTGCGACCATATATTGCACCTAATGACAACATTATGTTATATTTATTTTTATTGGTTCAATGATCTAGATATTATGCTACATTAACTTTATCACTTTGGTATATTAGTGCCTTGTGGAAATTGTCAGTTTTGCTTTTCAACTATTTGTTAGTTTGTAAGTAATATGAAGTGGCCATTGACTTTGGTCTGTTAATGTTGTATGACATTTTTTAAAGTTATCTTAGTTACTAATTTCTTGGGATATGAATGCAGGAAATTTTATCTTTGTGTAAAAACAGGGTAGTCCTCTTTGATAATAAGACAAAAGATGAAAAAGTGAGAGTGAAGCAAGTTATTGAGTTGCTTTCTCTTGTTGATAAAATCGGCATAGAAAACAGTGGACAACCCTACTCTGATGAGTTTTTCTCGAAGCTCCGGGTAATGTTCTCTTTATAAATATTCAGTCTTTGTGTGCTTTTCTAATCTATGCGTGTGCATGTGCAGATGTACTTTCCTGCATATGTACTACCAGACATGGAATTATCATGTTCATCATGAGATCTAATATTTGTCCCGCAGGAGGGTGCAATGAAGTTGGATGTCATCACTAGGGAGGCAGAGTCTTCTAGAGGTTATTCTAAAGAGCAATTCTTGGAAATGAAGAAACAAATGACCGTGTCATATGAGAGGCAACTGAAAGAGATATATGAAATGGTACCTACTATGCTTTCCTACTGGTGTGGCTGCATTGTGTTTGTGCTTTCTTATTGCTTGAAAAGTTGTTGTATGAACAATTTACATTTGTGTTGATTTGGACTGTTTTGTGTTATCCCTTTATGTTGAAAGTGATATAGTTGATTTTTTTGTGCATTTTTTTATCTGGGTCAGACAGAATCAATATTTCTTAGGCCGTCTTTATGGGAAGCAAAAATTAATCCCAACGTTGTTTTCATGTCAATATTGAGGAATTGTTTATGATTTTTACAACTTCCATTGATGGGCATTGTGATTAATTGGAATCTGTGTTTCTCTTTGTTTGGTTGGATTATTTTCTTATCTTCTTTATGTTTTATTCCAGTTTATATTGTGACGTTTTTATATTACATTTTTGAACTTGTGTTTCTTTTTTTGTAGCTGGGTCTCTTCCTCATAGATCAAATTTTGGTTTAAAATTTAAAGTCTGCATTAGGGTTTAAAGCTGCAATTACAATATTGAAAGTCGTGTCTTTTTTCATTTACCCAACAATTGTATGTAAAGGTACTTGAAATTATTGCTTTACATCATACTGTTTTTGTTCTATCTTCTTCGCTTATGTTAGCTTTTGCCCGCTTCTAATATATTATTTAATTCTTAAATCTGAACTAAGCCTGACCCGCCAGTATGTACTGCTTATAGCAATTGAAAATTATGTTGTGTTTGTCTACTAGAAGCAGTGTGTGCTTTTTATTTACTTAACTGACTGAAGGTGAACTATTTCCATTGTGACTTTTAGCTAGCTGTATACTCTGATTCGGTGTAATAATGGTTATCAAGTTATTTATAAGCAATTGACTCTCGATGCAGGGTTATTGCAAGGACTTCACTAATAATACTATGTCATTCCCTATTTTGTGTGCCAGATAGAAACAAGGCTCCAAGAAACCACAGAGAGGCTAGAAAAGCAATTGGCTGTGGAACAGGCAGCTAGAAAGGAAGCAGAGAAGCTTGCACACTCGGCACGGGAGAAGTCAGCAGGCGAGATCCGCGAGCTAAGGAAGAATCTGGAAAAGGCCATGTTGGAGACTGAGGAGCTCCGTAAGCAGGCCCAAAGTCTCAAGTGTCACATTCTCTGATCGGGTTTCTTATCTCTACCTGTGTTTTCCCTATATATTAATGTCGACAGGTCTGCATGGATTGATTTGATCTATATATTACAGGTTTAGCTATTCGCCTGTGGAAAACGTTGACAAACTTTCTTTGCCGTCTACAAATATTATTTTGTCCACAAACAAATTGAATATATAGATGCTACACACTTCTTGAATGGTTTCCTGGTAAGAGTGTTTTATTCGTCACACACGGTTTGCACGTGAAGGTTTGTGATGGATTTTGCGTCTGGCCAACATGTAGCCATGCGTGGGCTATTTTTCTACGGATTTAATGGTGGCAAAAAATGGGTGTGTACCCGACCCACCCAACAATAATTTGCATTTGGTGAATCGATTGCAGGCGCAATTTGTGCCCTCAAGACATATTGTCTGTATATTACTGAACGTGTGCGCTGGCTTTGTGTTCTTGGTCTTCTTACCAGGCTCGGTGGAATGGTATATGGCTGATACTAATTATTTTTTCCCAGGTAATTGATAAAAAAAACGAGACTAACAGGCATCGACTGAGCTTTTTTTTTGTCTTCGTCATTTGTCAACTTCTCGTGTACCACATGCCCAGGTTAACCAGGATCGGAGGACAGTTTTATGTATTTCATATATTATTGTTTGTCCTTGCCGAGCCTGATCTAGAGCAATTTTTGTACCATATAATCATCATAATTAACTGGTAGTTCCAATGTTACCATCTGGTCACGGGGTGGAATCGCTTATTGAGCAAGCCGAATTGGGTCTTACCTAGGTCAAACTCTCCTTGTTTAAATTTGTACCACCAAACATTTGCTTGGAAAAACTAAGCATCCATATCCAAATGAAAGTCTTCTATAAAATGGCCGAACAGCATGTAGGTTGAGACGTGTCTTCAAGTTTAAACTGAAGTCAAGGTCGTTTACTTTGTACTTATACTCCATCAAGTATATATTTGTACTTATTTTAATAACTAATAAGTATCTCGAATGTCGTGATATTATTTATATGTGACCAGAATAATCTTATGCATAATACATTATCCTTTCGATTAAAATTTGTGCAAGGTCAAATTGTTTTATTATTCTAATTATATAATAAGAATATAAATGTTTTAAGTCCATACTTTATACAAAAATCAAGTTTTGAGTCGAGCATGCAACTTAAACTTATATTGTTTTAAAATAAAAAAAAACAAGTTTAGATATTAAATTAAATCAAGCTTTAGCTAGCATGCATATAAAATAGCCCTATTTCATTACCAATATAAGATTTTTTGTTAAAAAAAAATAATTATTAATTTAAAAATATAAACATAATTTTTATCAAATCAAATATCGAGGCAAATCGACCACCGAAAATTAGGGCAAAGAGAGGCAACCACTTCCTAATCTCTCCTCTTCCTTCCTCTCCTCTCATCGATCTTGAGTCAAGCGGGCGGCTCAAACTAATTGTCATTTTTAAATAATGAATTAAATTTAGTTATTAAATTAAATTCAGTACCAATACAAGAGATTTTTTTTAAATTAATTATTATTAATATACAATTTTAAATATAATTTTTATCGAATCAAAATATCGAGGCGATCACCGTTCAAAAATATCATACTAGAGAAAAACTAGGGCAAAAGAGGCAGCCACTTCCTATTTCTCCTCTTCTTCCCTCCCATCTCGTCGATCCCCCCTCCCCCGTTTATCTCTCTACTACTCCCCGCCCCCACACTGTTGCTGCCAGCCCGCGCGACTTGTCCGTCCCCATTTCTTCCTTCCCTCGCCAGCATAACCATCGAGAGAGGGGGGAAATAAATATAAAAAAAAAGCTGCGATTTTTGTACCATGGACGAGAGAATCCCGCCTCCCACTTACTTCCACTACTCCCCTTCCTCCGTCCACTCCTCCCCCCACAATCACATCAGACCCTCATCCATCTCCATGGACAGGGAGAGGTGAACTCACCCTCCCTTGCGTTCTTCTTGCTTGCTTCCCTTTGGGTTTGGATCTTTATTCAATTTTTTCTTTCTTCCCTTCCCCTTCTTACTCGTGACTGTCGGCTCCATCTGTTTTTTACTTGTCGGTCACTGCATCTTTTGCTTATGTCGGATCATTCTGGGCTGGTTGTTTGTTGCTGTCATGTTTTGATAGAGCAATCGGATGTGATCTTGTTTTTTACTGGGTTTATCTGTTTCATCGTAGCGAAGTACATGAATGTGTACCGATTAGATGTAATAATAGATTTTCTTGTAAAATAAGTATACAAAAGTCATGGCAAGCTCTGGTTTCTGTTTAATGTACTATAAAGAATTAAATCTAAGTGCTCTTTTGAGATACAAGTGTAATCAACGAGTTTTTTGTTCTCCAATATGATCCCAGGCATTGGTAGGATCATAAAAGCTTCATTTTATACCTGTCATGTTGTAAGCACTTGGATATTATATTTATCGCTATGTGGTGATATTATAACGTAGTTTTTATTACTTGTCTATTGACATCAATCACCCCACAGATGATTGCTGTATTCGGGATTCGATGCATATGAAATAAAATGAGTTAGTTGCTGCTGATCTTGCAGTTTCCAGCCTTAACCTAATTTCATTTAAAGCCAGTAATTTAAGCCACCTGCTCAATACCAAATTTCCTTCTTGGAGTTGAGACTTAATACCATCTTTACTAACTTCTTGGAACTGACACAAATGCTAATTTATGTGCTAGGAGTTCATTCGGTCATATTGATCCTGCATGGTTTTAATCCTTCATGCTTGGTCGTGAAATTTCGTGGGTTTGCATATTTTTGTGATTAATGTTGCTGAATTAGTGTAGTTCTACTGAAGATTACATCGGGCTGATTACCATTTTCTCAATACATCATTTGTTTTTTGGAGCTATATTTTATGATTCTAAATTTCATAGATAATCTGGTGAGAGGAAAAAATATGCATATTCTTGTGCTACAGTTTTCTTACACCTATTACTTCCCGTCCTTTATTTGTTAATCTCAATTGTGCCTGGTCTAGCTTTATTTCTCAGCTTATACCCTGCTTGTCAGACGAGAAACATATGTAAACTGGTTCAACTAGGTTACCGATGTCTTGATTTTGATTCAATGGTTTTGGTTGGCAAATTACTTGTCTATCAAGTTGAAGGGTACTTATTTTGCTTTGAATATTTTATCCTTCCATACTAGGTATTTGGCTGAGCTGTTGGCTGAGAGACAGAAACTCGGTCCATTTATGCAGATTTTACCCTTATGCAGCAGGCTCGTAAATCAGGGTATGTTCTTTTGGGTTGTGTGGTAATTCTTTTAAAATTCTTTAATTCATTTCCTGCGCCTGTACTAAACTAATCTTGCAGTGAAGTCTTGTTTTTTGTATGTATATAATGGTCCGGCAGAAAAATTTTAAACTAATAAAACCTAGACAACTTTACTGTAATGCTGTGAAATGTTGATGTTCAAGAATTATAACATTGATCAATTAAGTTAACACAAGTGTCAAGTAACTTAATCTTAGTATATGTTGAGCGATTAATTCTACAAATAATATGTATGTTTATTAGATGGAAATTTATTTGGCAATTTCATTGCTGAAAGAGGTGAGATTCTTGAAAGTATTTTAGGTTTGATTGAAAAAAATTCCTTTGTTATTTTAATGTGGTTTTGTGTTTTTTATTATTACTATAGAAATTCTACGAGCATCGGGGTTGGCTCCTAGCCAAAGTTTTCTTGATCATGAGAGATTAGAACAAGGGAGCCCGTTGAGAGTGGTGAGCCACCACTCGAATGGTGGTCCCATGGATTTAGAAGGATGGCCCGGGAATCATCCAGAGGTAAATATGCTTACTGATTCTGTACTCTCTATAAACCATTTTTTTAATGTCTTTTGGGCATTATCGATAATACCAGAAGGAAAAAAAAGGATCTCGATACTTTGATTCGGAATGATATATCTCTAACTTACACATGTTTAACTTCTTGACATTCACATCAGGATAATGGATTCCTTCACCGTATGGGAAGCTTCCAAGCTTCTTCTACTGGGTGGCATGGGTCCCCTGGAGTTTCCACTAGCCCCCTTGTGAAGAAAGTTGTGAGACTTGATGTTCCAGTCGACAAATTTCCTAATGTATGCTTTAAGTATTTTTTTTATTTGCTATTTTGATCCCTATGGTAATGGTAGCAATAATTTACATCATAATTTGTTTGTTATTTTTTGTTTCTATGTGTCTTCAGACATTGATGAAAGGCTAAGACATGCTTCAACTCTTTTGGCTCAAACTTCATCTACCTAGGAGTCAATATATAGTTGTCTTCAGTTTTCTAAATATCCAGGGATTTTTAGCTGAACTTTTATTTTTGTAGTGAAGTTTGAAATCTTTATTGAAAGATAATCTAATGTCACTTTGATTGTGATATGCTTTATGGGGACTTCTAGCTTGAATTTATACAGGTCATTCATATAACGTGTCTGATTTGAGTTCATTCATTTACTTAACTATATTGCAGCTTTTTTGCGTTTATAAACTTCTGGAATAATTAGCTTTTGTCTTATGCTTGTGCTGCAGTACAACTTTGTGGGTCGCCTCTTGGGACCTCGTGGAAATTCATTAAAAAGAGTAGAAGCTACCACCCAATGTAGAGTATTTATAAGAGGCCGTGGTTCAGTTAAAGATTCTGTGAAGGTAAAGAAAGAGTTTGAAGGTTTTTTTTTATTGTTTTTGTTTTTGAACAGAGGAATTGATGCTACATAATAACTTCTGGGATTCCGTTATTAGGAATTTGAATTGACAACTGAAAGACCTGATAAGTGGTTAAAACTTAATTGGAAAGATTGTCAAGGCTGGCAATGTTTGAATTAGTGCATAGCTTGTGTCTGTTTATTCTAATTTTCCTCTTAATTCTAATTTTCATCCAGGAATGTCTAAAATTTGCACTTAACGATTTCAAAATTTATTCTTTATTATAAACTCCTTATGATGTAATTAATATTATTGATATCTTGTTTTCTGCATTTAATGGGCCATTGGTTCACCGTGGTGGGAACCTTACTCAAGCGCATGAATTATAAAGAAAATCCATTGTTGAAGAAGTATAAGTTTGAACCCATTTAACTGAGAGCATTTTCTATATTTTTTGTCATTTGAGAACTTTTGCAATCCCACATTAGGGATTTTTTGCATTATTAAGGCCTCCCCCTTTATCCAATAAAATATGATTATATGATGCCATTTTTGAGCAAGGTTTAACTTTTGATATGTTGATCGCGTTTTATTCTCAGTACAGTATCAAACTCTATTAGAATCAAATCCAGGATGAGACTTATGTACGCCTTATGTATCAATTTGAGCCAAGTTTCTAACGTGTTCGGACTGGTCTTTAAAGATGTTATTCTATTTTATACCACGGATTTTGGTGACTCGACATCGATGACCTCTGGTGATACTTAGATGTTCTTCTAACCAGAGTTTCCACAAATCCTTAAACTGATTGGGACATATGAGAAACCAACTATCTGGTTCACAAATCACCTCTTTGGAAAGCATCTTCAATCTCATGTTTTTTATATTTAGGATGCAAAGATCATGAACTTTGGAATGGCCTCAAAACTGATGGTTGCCTATATTTATCTAGCATAAACAGGGCCCAGATCGTCTGCATATATGCTCTTAGTGAAAATATTGTGTTTGCTAGTATGGATATTGATAGAGTTCTTATTTATCCGTTGTTTCTAGAACCCTTATTTGCTGGGTAGGTTGTTAATATTCTCATTTTTCTTATGAACAATGTTCTACTGAAGGTATGCCCTCATGCTCTTAAAATTCCCTTTTTAGCAAATTAATTTTCTTGTTTCCATGTTTTCATTATTTTAAGGAAGATAAGCTCAGAGATAAGCCTGGATATGAACATTTAAATGAACCACTGCATGTGCTGGTGGAGGCTGAACTTCCGGCTGATGTGGTTGATGCTCGTTTAAATCAGGCTGTTGGAATATTGGAAGATCTTCTCAAACCTATGGTAAGTAGATAATGTAGAGTATTTTTCTTAGGTTAATTTTTAAGAGTTGTTGAAGAAACTATAATGTTTGTTTAAGGATGAATCTGTGGACTTCTACAAGAAACATCAATTAAGGGAATTGGCAATGCTGAATGGTACACTCAGAGATGAAAGTTCCCGGATGAGCCCTAGTTTGTCCCCTTTCAATAGTACAGGAATGAAGCGAGCTAAGACAATACAGCAATAATCTATTGGTTGATAACGTGTAATTGGGAGGCCTGCTATTGTCCTTTTGAGACCCCAAGTGAACGCACAGAAGTTGCTGATGGGTTGGTTCTTCATGTTAAAATTTCAAGTAATCTCTTGCTTAGGGGCTGAGAAAGTTGGATCGTGCATCAATAAGCATAGATACCTGGTCCGTCTAAAGTCATATTTCTTCCTTGAGTTATTCTATTTATTTAGTGTTGCTATTCTTTATGCAGTTTATCAAATCAAATCAAGTCATAGTCATTAGCTCTGATAGGTCACCAAGTCCACCAAGTACTCACAGCATTTGTATTTGAAGTTGTATAAAAAACACAATTGTAGAGTGGTCATACTTGCAGCTTTTGTGTATGTATGTTTTTTGTTACTCCAACTTACTCCACTGTGTATGTACTACTTTAATTTTAGTTTTATGGTATGATTATGCCATAATTGAGCTGAGAATTAAGTTGTATTTGGGAACTTTGACGTCTCTACGTAGAACAACTTTCTCTTGGACACTCGAGGTTTGTATTTGTAATACATGATTGAACTTGTATTTGCTATGTATTGATACTGCTAGTGGTTGGTTTAGTCCTGTAATGTTTCATGCCCCTTGATGGTTGGAAGCGCGCTGGAACGCAAGCGAAATTTGGTGTTTGTGAACGAGTGTAGGTATTTTATGCCATGAAATGATGGCGCATCATTTTTTGATGCAAAACTTATTACGCCGTGTGTGTAACTTCAAGGTATTTGGAGTTGGCAGCGGCGGGTCATAATGATGATAACTAAATAAATTGTGATACGAAATGGCAGTCGCTAAAAACGGTTGGGCGGCGGCAATTGTCATGCTGCTGCTTGAATGAATCTTTGCCGGGAAGAGTTTGACGAATTAAGAGGGTCAGTGGTCGAAACAGAAGCAAGAGGGCGGCAACCAGTTACCTGTTAGTGATTCAATGCACCTGGACTATCTTTGTCTCAATCATCACGATCGTCCATTGAACCAAAATCAGTTTTTCCTCTTCCAAGTAACAAAAACAACCTCCGACGCATCCTTGTAAGCTTTTCGTTTACTCGATCCAATTTTACTGGACGTCTCCGAAGAGAGAAACACCCGAAGTGTTCTGTAATAGATCCAGGTCAAAGGTGGCAGCGGGTTTGACGAGCAGACCCGATCGTCATGGCCTACCTCATGCGCGCCTTTCTCTGCCCATCATCGCTACCATCACCTATAAGAAGTAAGAGCCCCTTCATGCGTTCTCAACACCGGCTACTTCCAAAGAGTATAGACACAGAAACGGCACATCATCATCCCATCCAGTTACAGACGACAGATAATATGGCGCCGGCACAATCGATTATTCGTGACTCCAAGAAACCCCTCCTCACCCCCTACAAGTTTGGAAAGTTCCTGCTTTCTCACAGGTCCTAATTCTCCCACCTTCACCTTTGGAGTGCGTCTTTTGGAGATTTTTCTTTTCTCCCGAATGCTGTATAATTTCGCATTAGCTGTTGATACGATCATGGTTTGTGTTGTAACCAGAGTGGTTCTTGCGCCGCTAACCAGACAGAGATCTTACGGCAACGTGCCACAGCTCCACGCCGCTTTGTACTACTCTCAACGCGCCACCCCCGGCGGACTCCTCATCTCCGAAGCCACCGGCGTTTCCGACACTGCCCAGGGGTAAGTATTATGATAATGACGACCATTTGATTATTAATCCAGTGTCCCTCCAGGTTTGATTAATTATTTGAGTCATATCTTTGCTTTCGAACAATTATCTATTCAATTCTTTAATGTTAAAAATAAAGTTGCTCCAAATTCCAATTGCTGTTTTACAATATGTTATGATTTGTGGAGTACTACTGTTTGATTCAGGTATCCGGAGACGCCTGGGATATGGACCAAGGAGCAAGTGGAAGCATGGAAGCCGATTGTGAAGGCGGTTCATGACAAGGGGGGCATCTTCTTCTGCCAGATTTGGCATGTCGGAAGGGTCTCTCACATTGGTATACCCACTTAAGCTCTCAGACCATTAACTGCTACAAAAGCAGGGTAAACCATGCTTTTCGTGTATATAATAACATGTGATTGAATTTGGTGTTTTGATACAGATTTTCAGCCAAACGGGCAGGCTCCAATTTCCGCCACTTCCAAGGCTTTGCCGCCCCAGCCCCGCGCTGATGGCGGCCAAACTATCTTCTCCCCGCCCCGCAAACTGAGCACAGATGAAATTCCGGCCATCGTAAATGATTTCAGAGTTGCCGCAAGAAATGCAATCGAAGCTGGTAATTGCAAAGTTTCCGATTGCTTTCATGTTCACTAAGCTAATCATGCATTCCCATGAATGTTTGTCACACTTCCATGCATGGATGTTTGTTTGTCATGTACAGGATTTGACGGAGTGGAGATCCATGGAGCCCATGGCTACTTGATCGAGCAATTCCTCAAAGATGGGGCCAACGACAGAACTGACCAGTACGGTGGAAGCCTAGAGAACCGCTGCCGCTTCGCTCTGGAAGT
>JAVDBV010046098.1:0-12673 GCA_032619315.1 Piper longum
TGATTCCATGGTGTTCCTCCTGGAAAGTTGGAACTGATAACAACAATTCAATTTCATCAAAGATGTTCTTACAATGACGACGCTATGCTTTTATACCCCTTTTTCAGCCCATTTCCTATTCTCCCGCCAGCCCATTCAATTCAAAACCCATTACAATCTTCCCCCTCTCCTTGCATGTCGTACTATATTCATACCAACATCAAATTTCAATAACGATCTCAATATAGCAATGGGGAATGGACTACTATATGCCGAATATTGTGTTTCTGTGCCTTGTAACTACTTACGAAGTTGATCATTAATCTGTACATGTGTTTAATAAGGATAGGTTGATGGAGACACAAGCACAAATGACACTGTCATTGCCTTAGCTAGTGGAATGTCTAGCTCAAGCAGTATATCTTCTTTTGACAGCCATGAAGCTCAACAACTTCAAGAATGCCTTGACGCTGTGAGTACTATTATTCTGTTTTTATTTAGTATCACCTCTTCTGAATTCCTTCCATCCGTCCAACAAGTAGCTTTGGACTTTATTGCTGATAAGTGGTCATGAAAAGGCCCTGATATTAAGTTCATTGTTTGAATATGCAAAAATAATTTACAATGATCATTGGAGCTTTCCCTGTAATGGCTCACGCATTTCTTTTAGTTTGTTAATATTTCTTCATTGGTGAACATTAAAATGTCTATCCTGAAAACACATTCCCTTCACATATTGTTAGCAAATTAAGCTAGAATAAAATGGGAAAAGAAGCATTTAAATCAGATTCCTAATCATTTATATTATCAGTAAATAAGATTACACTAATGCAAGATGCAATAAAATGATATTATATAATGGAATGACAGTGGTGGATGAATGTCTTCTCTATATTCTGAGCCTTTGTAGCTCTTTAAGAATTACTTCTTTAGGAGTCTGGTTTAGGTTTCTGTTCTGGTTTGGATGTTTATCTCTTTAGCTGGACATGCCACAATGAACATATTAAATTATTAACTGGATTCTGCTAACTTAATACTAGGTGATGGAAATTTGAATTCTGAGTATTAGTTTATTCTTAGTATAGTTCATTAAAAATCTTATAGTCAGGCTTTTTTCATAGTTCATGCAACTTCTATAACTGCTTGGGTGCTTGGCCCTCATTGTTCATTGTAAATTATTTTTGTATAACTAGAAATCTGCTTTTTTCTCCCTGTAATGGCTCACGCATTCCCTGTAATGACTAGAAATCTGCTTTTTTCTCCTTTTTGCAGGTGATGCAAAGCCTTGCAAAATCAATCGCATGGGATGGAGAAGGTGCAACATGCTTAATTGAGGTATCATCTCATTTTATAGCTTCTTCTCTAATCTAATTTGAGATGACTGTGAATTGATGTTTATTCAAACTTCCATCTTAACTTGATCAGAGCCTAACTGGAAGTAAATTAGATTTCTCTTTGATATTTTTAGTATCTGGTTTGTTTTAGGTTATCTAATGTGCACACAAAAGTTCATTTAGCATATTTTTAGTTATCTGAAAAAGGGCTTACACAGCTTGATGATGGAAGGTTGCAATGCTAAATTACTCTACTCCTAAGAAAACTGTAAATAACATAAGAAAATTATGATAAAATCGATCTTGATCAATACTATTCTTCCAATGATAACCAAAAACCTATTCCGATGTTTGGAGAAGCCAATATTTATAGACAAAACCTTAAAAGTCCTAATTTGGCCAATAGATGGAATAGGCCTAATAATAATCCCAAAAATACAATCAAATTCCTAGTTAAATCAAACTCCTAATTTAACTTAGAATAAGCCTCTAGTAGGAAAGGAACTAAGATTTCAACTAAATTAGGAAACCAACTAATAAAGAAATAAAATAATATAAGTTACCTTCTAATGTTTTAAGTCATCAATCATCATTGTTGAAAAAGAACTTGCCCTCGAGTTCTATGCGTCATAATCTCCTAGAAATAATACTCTTGTGGATAGTCTTTACAGATTACTTCCTCTAGGGTCGTTCCATTATTCAGATCACCAGCTGGGCTCTCATCTTCAACTTCATCAAGTGATCAGACTGGATGTCACTATTTTCTTATCCTCTCAACCATTCACAGCCCTAGGGTCACAAATACGCAATTTCTAGCTGACTTGCCCTCTTTCCTTCCTTCCCCACCCACACCACCCAATTTAGAAAAAATTGCACCGCTTGCTTGAAGCCAGTTTGTCCTCTGAGGTTTATGAACCAGTAAATACATTGGTAGTGAAGAATTTGAAAAAATAGCACTCAATGGGAAAGAGGATGAGAAATGATGATAGAAGGGAGGATCATAAATCAGCCCATAGGAGATGACATTGAACTTAGTCAGGGAAAACATCCATTTAAATTATTCCTCAATCAATCAAGTCCGGTAACCCCTATTTATTACGAAACCCCCCCAGCAAGTGGCCTTACAAGTTTAATTAAGCCAGATGCTGTTCCTACATATACGCATTAAGAAAACTAACAAACTAAATCCAAAAGAAACTCCGTAGTTGCTGTTATTGATCCTTCCAAAATCATCAACTAAAATTATCCTAGCCTAGTTAATTATCCTCCATGATATGCTCCAATTAGTTAGGTTGTGAGGCCGCTACCCTTGCGGCCTCCTTTGGTAGACCCCCGATCACTGGTGAATGACCAAGGCTACCTCCATCATGGGCCTATTAAAGGTGCTTGTGGGCTCCATCCGGCGACATGAAAAGGTAATATCTTTTAGGCTCTGATAACTAATTGATGCAAGGTTGCAATGCTAAATTAATCTATTCCTAATAAAATTGTAAATAACATCAGAAAATTATGATAAACTGGATCTTGATCAATACTATTCTTCCAATAATAATGAAAAACCTGTTACAATGTTTGGAGAAGCCAATATTTATAGGAAAAAACCTTAA
The DNA here is from genome assembly GCA_032619315.1 of Piper longum. Classification (NCBI taxonomy): domain Eukaryota; kingdom Viridiplantae; phylum Streptophyta; class Magnoliopsida; order Piperales; family Piperaceae; genus Piper; species Piper longum. The sequence continues at coordinate 2,921 of JAVDBV010046098.1, forward strand.
AAATTCAAATTTTACGAATACTTGGAATAGGTTTAATAATAATTCCGAAAGTGCAATAAAATTTCTAATTAAATTAAACTCCTAATATAAGTTAAAATAAGACTTACTCATCTACTTGGAAAAGAGCTATGACTCCAAGAAAGCGTAAAAACTTGCACACTTTGTTTCCACGTGGATTTTGTACCATTGATTTAATTGCAAAAGCTAACAATTGCTGATGCTGATGTAAAATTAATTAATTTTGGAGACCCTAGTGCAGGTGGGACAAGGTGTTGATGATAGATGATGATTTACAATCAAGCTAACATACTGAAGAAAGAATTATTTATGCTAATTAATAAATTTACAACATCCCAAGAAAGGTAAAATAAACAAATAAAAGTACCTTAGTTATACAACGGAATTAAGTGAAAAATATCCTCAATTGGCTCAAAATCACGCATGGAAATCGACCTCTGTCCACAAATTAGACCACTCCTAACAATCTGTGATGTGGCAATGATGTGAGTCCAAGTATTCTCTTATATCTTTTTTTCACTGTTCCTTCCTTTATGTGAGGAAGATGGTGGTTATAAGTAACCACCATTTTTAAATTTCCCTCCCCGTGGCAATTCTTGTAACCACCATTTTGAATTTCCTTGTCAGGGGCAATTAGGGAAATACAGCCAATACGTATTAATTACATCATAGTACCACTACTGCATATGCCTATTTCCTAATCCCAGTTGAACTCTTACAACATAAAACATGTAACATTCTCTCTAATCAAATAAGAAGTTACAAACTAGAAATTTGCAGATCACTGTCCTGGTATCTTTTGTTTGTGTGTAGTTGATAACTTATATTGCAAGCAAGGTTTTAAACGATAAAACACTGGCTATTATGCATCACTTGAGAAATTAAAGCATTTTGAAATCAAGTGATTTCTCGATTTTTGCTTGCTTGAAAGTTCTCTCGTTGGAATTTTTACCGTATTTCACCTACATCTTGGCTGAGTTAATGTTATGATGGTTATTTCCATCACATATTGACAAAAATTGTCCACTTTGCCTAGAACAGAACATGAAGATGTATTGTTTTAATAGCTTTCTATGCTTTTTATATGAACATGTATTGCTATTTAAATTACATGATTAACTTTCTGTGTATAGGTAAATGTAAATGGTGCTAATAATGAAGAAGAAGCAGGGAAAATTGCTCGATCGGTGGCATCTTCAGCACTTGCTAAGGTATGACAGTCGGCGCACCAACTACTCCCCTTTTCTTTTACAAAGTGAGGTGAATATGGGGTGAGTATTTTTCTTTCCTACAGGCTGCCATCTATGGCAGGGATCCAAACTGGGGTCGTATAGCTTGTGCTGTTGGGAAGGCAGGAGTTCTATTTGATCAGAATGAACTCCAGATCTCTCTCGGAGATATTTCTCTCATGAAGAGTGGTCAACCGCTGCCCTTTGATAGGTTGGTTAATTTGAGTGATAAATAAACTTATCGCAGGATTGATAATTCTTTAAGTTACATTAATTCTTTTATTTTTAAAATTTTCTGTAGGAAGTTAAGAAGGTTATGAGCATGTTTTTTGAAATATGTGCTCCTAAGAACATGCAAGTCACATGTAGCAAATAAGAGCACTGAGCATATTACATGATTCTTCTGTCTTATTGGACTCAATTTAATATCCGTGCCTGTTGTACCAGGGTTGCTGCAAGTTCTTATCTTTGGGAAGCTGGAGAAACTCATGGAACTGTTATGATAGACATATCCATAGGTATGCTTTTGATCATTGATAATTTTATTTAGAGGTTTCTCTCCTTTGTGACTGGGAAGTCGTATCAAATGCGATGCTGCACAATGGCCACTATGAACAATAGTTGCAGCTTTTTTCCTAGTGAAAAGAAAGAACTAATTAACTGTCTTCCACACCTTACGCTATCGAACATTTTTGAGTTACAGGAAATGGTGGAGGAAGAGCACAAGCCTGGGGGTGCGACTTAAGTTATGACTATGTTAAAATAAATGCAGAGTACACTACTTAAAATGCTGCATCGAAAATGGAAGTGCTGGCGTCCACAGCTTTCCAAATTCAACGTTTGTGTGAGCTGCGTACAATAGATAATTGAAATCATTACGTTTACGTCATCATTTACCCCATCAAGCTGTTGTAAAATTTGCAACGACGGCCACCTTCATTTGAATTCTCAAAGGGGCAAAAGTATAAGGGGAACGTAGGAAGACGTACGCACAATTTCGGATGTAATAATAAGGTAATGAACTGTAGATGTTTGTGTTGGTATGCATGAGTGTTTTGCGTGTGGTGGTGGTATGGGTGCAGGAGCTTGTGCATTGAAAAATATTCCATGCCAATAACCAATCACAAGTCATTTGATTTGCTTGTGTCACTGTTACAATGTGATTTTTCACAAAGCACTCAAAGTCCAGGAGAAATATGTGAATGTTAATGTATTATAGTTGCCAGAGGACCTACAAGTCATGCATCCTTTAGCCACCACCAAAGACGGTATAGAGTTTACAAGCTTTGTCAACAAAGTGTTACTCTATCAATTGCTATTAATGAAAGAGGAGCCAAAAAATCGGGCTTTGATTAAAAAATAGGACATGCGTCTAATTAAAATATAATAAAAATAAAGTACAAAAATTATAACGTTTATCATATATCTCGTTAATGATATTATATTTTTTAAGGTCTTTATTTCTAGCAGACCATACATGGTGCAATGTCTTGAGTAGTTTGTCTTGAATAGTTTATCTTAACTAATACGGTGCTGAATGCACTTGTCACGATGGGATGATTTTAAGCCTATGAAACGAACAATTTAGAAAAGCTCACGCTTTGATCCGCCAGCACATGCTGGTATTTGGAGCGATATCAGGAGTGGTATTTCCAGCGACAATGGAAATCTAGTATTTGGAGCAAGCATTGTATTGGTGCATCGAGAGGGGGTTGTTGGCCGACAAAGTGGGTTGGGGTCAAGCCAGGAGGGTTAGGCTGTGTGGCTAATATGTGCCGAAGATGTTTGTTGGATCTACCGATAAAAAATGAGAGGATCTTGAGAAAGATAATGGTTTATCTAGAACCAATGTGGGGAAGGTTGGTTGCAACAAACTCTATGGGATAAGCTTGGCCGTGGGGATAAAGATGCCAATGCGGTGAATATCTTGTGTGATCTTTGGAGATAAACATGTTATCTTGGAGGAGTTAGATAACATAAGGGCTTCTTCTATACAAGGGGGACATGCTCCTTTGTAGAAGGGGACAACGACGTGTAGATTGTGTATGCTCTTTGTGGAGAAGAGAAGCCGAGAACGTGCAAGGAGATGACTTGAAGTTGTTGTAGCCAGTTTGTGGAGTTTGGATAGGAACTTCAAGTAGGATGACTGTCGGTGTAGTCGACGTTTGCCGGGATCAAGGTATATATATCTTTGTTGTTCCACAACCCGCTTGCTTTTTTGGCGGAGGGATATTGTATTTGAACAAGTCGGTCTACGAAGAACGACTTGAGGTCGTGTATTGTGAGTACTTTGTTGTGAGTGGGGAGTGCTTGTTGTTCTCACAGCTTTTCTTAGGGGAGAGAGGCAACACCATGTGGTTGCATGTCCATGGTGTGTCAAGTGATCAGGATAGATTGATTACTTATATCCTTGGTTTTGTTGAATGAAATTAAGGTTGGGAACCCGTAATTTTGTAAAGAAAGCACCCAGATTTCCTCATGTTGGCCACCCGGTTCTGATCTCCTGCCCAGAAATCTTTCCACTTCTTCGTCTTTGGACCCCTGGACGGCTTCTCCTTGCCATTCCACTGGCTGCCATTACCTCCCCTGGCCTTGCTGCTTGGATTATCATCTTTCGGACTCATCGTTGGCTTCAAGTCAACCAAAGCATCGGCTGTCACCAAAGCTGCACGTAAGGCTTGTAGTCTCTATTTCTTTAGCTTCATATGTGCTCATGACTACAAATCGTTGATAAAGTTAAACAACTTATCATCCTCGAAAATGTTCTTGATGTCTAAGAGACAAGAACTGAACTCCTTGGCGTACTCTCTCACGCATCTTGTTTTCCTCAACCTCATCAGTTGAAACCTTGGGACCCATGTAGTGTTGGTTGGCAAGAACTGATCCTGAAGCTCACATTTCAGTAACTCCCAAGTTTCTATTCGGGGTTGGCCAGTATCTTCGGTGCGACATCTACACCATAATTTAGCATCCCCCAACATAAACATACTGGCCATAGAAACCTGCCTATTTTCGGGAACGTTTGCAGTAGAAAAATATTCTTGCATGTCCCATATGATGTTTTCTAGGTCCTTGGCTGACTTATTCCCCTCAAACTTCCTTGGCTCTGATAGAGCCTTCCCGGGACGTCCCTATTGCACGGTCAATAGATCCATGTTGAGGCTGCAACATGCACCTACTTCAACTATGCCATATCCGCATGTAAAGCCTCAAACGCAACCCGAAAACCACCTAGCATGTCCACCGTCTCTTTTCTCACACTACTAGACTTGGGCTGTGTGCCACCACGAGAATTCAGGTCTAACAAAACCCTTCTATTACCGACCGCATTTGTTCGAAGACCGTTCGACCATCTCCACTGTTGATAGGCCCTCCTGTCAACACTTCTAGTCATGCCACTCTCTCTCTCTCTGAAAGCGTCGATAGATCATGTGTCCATCTCTCGATTGGTTTATCGGTAGAGTGACGAGTGCCTTCCCCTGAGAGTAGTGCTTGCGCTTTGCAAGTCCTTCAGATTGCAACCTGGCTCTGGTACCTATTGTCATAGGGCTGATTTAGGGTAGAATTGTTCGTCCAAAACCACCTTGTGCGGCGTATGTCCCTCCTGGAAATACTCAGCTTTCCTAGTCACATAGCCAAATACTGCTATTTGTAGCGGCACGTCGAGTCTCGCTTGCAAACCCGAGCACACCTAATCATGATACCAATGTAACACCCCAATTTTGGTTCACTTAAGAACCGAATTAGAAATATTGTGATCAAATCAAGTCATATTTAAAGTTGCCAGTCGGTACTATTCAATCGATAAAATAGATCGAAACAAATCTCTTGGCGTTATGAGAATGGAAGATATTATTAAATACACGTTAAAACACATCGAACATACATAAAAGTAAGAAAGTAAATAACTACACTGAGCTCAAGTGTGTGTAGCGTATCTTTCCTCCCACCAACGTCGACTCAAGATTTTAAGACCTACAAATATTATATGAAAAACTTTAGTAATAAATGTTACTGGTTAAAAAATAACTAATACAAATTAGCAAATGAGAATTCCATTATCCACGAATACTTATAAAACTTCAAGATGGCCTCACACTGGACGGTAAGTAACATAACTAAGCAAGTGCCAGCTTGCATGGACGGCTCATAATCATGTTCATACATACAACGTTTACGCCCTCACATCTTCCATATCACCCACCACGGTACTCTACTAACAAAAGGAACAGTTTTAGTTTGTGTCACAAATTCTGAAAATATGCTGCATTATAAAGTACCCTCATACACCGCACTACCTCAAGATTTGAAGGAGTACTATGCATTCCATACATATTCCATACCACTCATTCTCTTATTCGTGAAATCCGTAAAAAATGTGCGTACTTATATAATAGACTTAGGGAAGAGGCTTGTATCATATATTTCTAGAGCTTAAATTTGAAAACCAATAAGGGATCTCATCCTTATAGTTTTATTAAATATGTGTAGAAAAAATGGCTAAATGGCCTGACATCGGAGGGATTAGAGATGCGGTCCTACGTATAAAACACGATTAATTTATACACGCAATGAGTCAAACAGAGAGGGACATACCTATGGACATGTGGTCCAAGTTCAAAGCACATCGACATGTCAATGGCAAGCTCGGACTCCGTGACCTATATCAAAACCCACTGCTAGATAAAATATTAATGTCTTTATATAATGCATGTTTGTGGTATGTGCTCATATCATCAATACATCCAAAAGATAAAACAATGCTAACAAAGTTAGAAATAAACAAGTGGCACGTAAATCTAGACATAATAATAATAAAAAAACAATCAAATCTACTCGCAGATATTTAAACAAAAAATAAATACATGAACATAAATAATTCTCTAATAATAAAATAATAAAATAATTATACTATATTAATACAAGGTTAAATACGAGAAAATATCATATAAACTCCTGTTGGCAAATATATAAATAATTAAAAAATTAATAAAACAATAAATAAATAAATAAATAACTAAAATTAATTAATTATGAAGAATATTAATTTATATATTAATATACAAACATACGCATAAATATGTATATATAATAGCAAAAGTAAGAAATAATTAATTATAATCAATTAATTAAATAAAATAAGATAAACATGAACAAAAATAATATTTATGAATATTTACATTACCAATAACAATAATTAATCACATAATCATTCATCATAGTCAACAAATATATAAATAATAAGAAATTGATAATCATGAATAAGTAAATAAATAAATAAAATAATCAGTAAATAAAGAAAATACTCATAACATCCAAGCATACTAAACAAAGTGAATATGCAATTAAACTAATGTAGGGACTCTGAAATTATAAAAAATGTTGAGAAATGGGTGAAAGTGGGCTAAACTAGACCAAACCAAGATAAACCACACTGAATCGAATGGACTGAACCAACCTGGTCTGGGTTAACTGAAAAATAGGTTGGGTTGACTTGGCAGACATAATCATGGGCTTAGACTGGCACGCAGGTAGGCAAACACAGTAGCGGCTAGGCAGATGTGGTCGCTGCCAGGCAGAATTGATCACAGGCAAACCGGTAAACTGGGGTGACGGCAGTGCCCGTCGCCGGAGAATGCCGACGATGACGTGGTTGTGGTCGCCGTCAGGCTGGATCGATGGAGGGCATCACAAAGAAGGAATTGGTGGTGATGATCGGTAAAGTCCGGCCAGAAAGTGGTCGGAAAGGCACGGAGTCACCGCTGGGTGCGGCGACATTGACTGCGGCGATGACGGCCATGGTGGTAGTCGTGGTTTGCCTTAAAATGTAGATCTCGACAATGGGATGCTTTTGGGGGTGGTCGGATTGACCAGTGGTGGCTCTCCGGTGCCAGAAAACGGCCCAAAAGGGTGGCGGTGAAGGTGATGATAGTGATGAAAACTTAGACGCCGATAGGGGAATACGGTGGCGCTGATGGTGACGGTGGGTACAGATTGGTAGTCGACTGTGAGGTGGTCACGGTTGTACTAATTTGGCGGTCGGAGGAAGGTCGGGGTCTCACTGGCAGCGAGCCAAACTAGTGGCTGCGGTAATGGTGGAAAACTCTTAAAATGTGGGAAACATATGGAAATCAAATGGGTGAAGCTTGGTTTGAGTGGACGACCTAGATCTTGCCACGTGGTATGATTTTGATGTTCGACAACTCTTGTCATAGTGGGGCCCACCTATAGATATATATACAATATACGTATGGACGGAAAGATCAAATCAAGACCTTCCAAAAGTCAGTACGACTCAAGTCCGAAAAGTGACTCAATGCAAGAATCGAGGCAAGAAGAGTAAATGGGCCTCGAAATGCTGAATGCAATCAAACTGGGGCCCATTGGGGTACAATCTGATGAACCGAAATTCCTATATTGTATGCAAATGAAATACCCAAAAATCCCAAAACAGATAGTAAAGGCTAAAACGGCCTAGATCTAGGCATAAAACCCTAGCTAACTTATAAACAAAATCATTTGTATGTCCCATGTATACACTGATAGCTTGTATTCGGTTGTATCTATTATATGCATATTGGGCATACTCAACCATCATAACATGCCCCATATGCCCATTTGAGACCCATATTCATATTTAGAAAATTTTTCTAGCTCGATTTGCTCAAACGGACTTGCGACTATTCCGAACCAGACTATAAGCATGTAAACCCTTACCCGAAGTTGGGGTTTTACAACCATGCTCAAGTACTAGCGTTGTAGGTGTCTGTAATCGGCAAACAGAACACACCAGCAAATAACAAACAGGCCAAACAGAACACACCAATCAGCCAACCTCGATACAACCAGATCCCGAAATCACAGATATAGTTCACGGCACCAAATCCCGACATCGACACCACAATATTACGGGACCCTTCCCAACCTTAAGTAATCAATCTACTTGATCACTTGACACACCATGGATATGCATTCCCCTGATGCTTCCTCTCTCCCCTTAGAAAAGCCGTGAGAACAGGGAGCACTCCTCACTCACAACAAAGTCCTCAAAATACACAACCCCAAGCCATCACCCTAGATTGACTTGTTTACTTGCAATTTTCCTCAACAAGAAAAGCAACCGGGTTGACGAACAACAAAGATGTGTACCTTAATCCCAGTAGACTTCCACTTCACCGACAGTCTTCCTCCTTGAAGTTCCAAGCCGAACTCCACAAACTGGTTACAGCAACTTCAAGTTGTCTCCTTGCACGATCTCGGTTCTTCTATATAAGGGGGGGCATGCTCCTTTGCAGAAGGGAACAACGACATGAAGATTGCATGCATACAAGTCGGTCTAGGGGGATGACTTGAGGTTGTGTATTGTGAGGACTTTGTTGTGAGTGGGGAGTGCTCGCTGTTCTCATGGCTTTTATCAGGGGCGAGAGGCAACACTGTGTGATTGCATGTCCACAGTGTGTCAAGTGATCAGGGTAGATTGATTACTTGTGTCATTGGCTTCTTTGAATGAAATTAAGGTTGGGAATGATCCCGTAATATTGTACATAAAGCACCCAGATTTCTTCACGTTGGCCACCCAGTTCTGATCTCCCGCTCTAAAGTCTTTCCTCTTTCTTTGTCCCCCTAGATGTCTTCACTTGCCATCCTACTGGCTGCCCTTGCTTTCCCTGGACTTGCAGCTTGGGTTATCATCTTTCGCATTCATGGTCGGCTTCAAGTCCACCAAGGAATTGGCTGCCACCAAAGCTGCAAGTCTTGCACTTTTTGTCTTTTTAGCTTCATCTGTGCCCATATTTCAAACCGTTGATAAAGTTAAAAAACTTATCATCTTTACATGTTCTTGATCTCCAAGAGATAAGAACTGAACTCCTTGACGTACTCTCTCACGAATCCTGTTTGCCTCAACCTCATCAGTCTAGATCATGCCACCAATGTAGTATTGGTTGGCAAGAACTGATCCCGAAGCTCCCATTTCAAGAACTCTTAAGTCTCTATTCGGGGTTGGCCAATATCTTCAGTGTGACATTTGTACCATAACTTGGCCCCCAACAGAAACATACTGGCCATAGAAACCTGCCTATTGTCGAGATATTCACCACAGAAAAATATTCTTACATGTCCCTTGTAAAACCCCATTTTCGGGTTAGGGTTTTACCCGATTTAAGTTTTGCCTATTCGGGTTAGTATCGAGTTGGTTCGAGCGAGATCGAGCCAAACTAGTTTCAGATTATGAGTATGGGCCTAAATGACCGTATGAATATGTTATGGAGGCTGAGTATGCCCGAAATGCAAATTATAAGATCATGAGTTATTAGTGTATACTGAGGTATACTGATTTGTTTTTATGTATTAGATAGGATTTTAGGCCTAGATTTAGGCCGTTACGACGTTTAGTATCCGTTTGGGATTTTTTTTGGGTACATCATTTACATGCATCGTAGGAATTTTAGATCACTCGATTTATGCCCCTGTAGGCCCAGTTTGATTGAGTTCAGTGTTCGAGGCC
>JAVDBV010046114.1:0-10831 GCA_032619315.1 Piper longum
ATTGGTAAGCTATCTTTGCATGCTTAATTAAAATTAAGGCATTATTATATATATATATATATATATATATATATATATATATATATAAATACATAAATTTGGTCATCAAGCCGAGCAGGTCAAATAAGACAGGTGAAGGCACAAGCCTCCAGCAAGGCGTTGATGTGCTAATATATTTAAGTATGAGCAGGATGTACAATGCCTAATCAACCTATTAACTAATAATCAACTGTATACTTAAGTTGTTAACAGTAATCCCTCCTACAAATGACCTCCACCTTTTGTTATATATATAAACACAGAGGCCATTTGTAGGCACTTGACCACCTAATTTGTATAAAAATGGCATGGAAGGCAATTATTGCTTCTTAAAACAAGTCTGTCGCCGCCTTCTCTTGAGCATAAGTTCGATATTCTTGCAGCTTCCCTACTAATGGATTTGGGTTCAATATTAATCGTGTGGGGAAATAAACAAAAGTGATTTTTTCTACCAACGAGTCGTTGTCACTGGATGAAGATTTTGGGTAGAAACAAGTAACATGGGTGTCTCAATTTGATTGATTGTCGACCATTTCTTCAAATAGTACGGAGGGATTGATGTACCAAAAATCGGCTGCTAGCTCTAAGCAGTTTCTGTGGTAACCACCGGAAAATAATGTGGAGAATTTTAATTTCGTTTGGCCTAATTGCTTCTTCACATTGAGCTTTCCAAGACCAAGATGGCCACTGGCATGTTTGAGGTCACACCGCACAACACGTCCGCCTATGTTTGTTTGATGCATGGCACACTTAGGCTGGTTATATAGGATAGGAACTTTGGCAATTGTTTGTAAAGCATCCGTTGATCCTGTCCACTCCACAGTCCACTAGAATTTATCGTAGAAAAAATATATATTTAGTTGATGAGTTGTTTATTTTGATAGAACTGGCCCATTTTGGTATAAGTTGTTTCTTGACCTTGACTTTAAAAGGCAAGATGGTCCTCCATGGGAGACTTTACATGTTTGAGATAATCACACAGTCCAGCACATCATCCTCGGTTTGCTTGATACATGGCAACAATTGTTTGCATAGAGCTGCAGTCTGTAGATGGGTTGATCCACTGTAAATATGACACTTCCACCGGAGCTGTTGCAGACGAAAATATTAGCCCCCCCCCTCCATTCAAGTGGTGGAGAAGAGAACCAACTAATCCATGGCAGTTACTAGCCATTTCAATCGACGGCCAATTCTGCTTCTGGGCATTTCCAAAATGAAAGACACCATTAGTTTGTTGCAGACACGCAAGGATAACATACACTGCTGATCAGGCTTTAAATGGCTATCTACTAACAGCCGACTTGAAGTCATGAAGATCTCTAGCATTTAATTGATAAACTTTGCTTAGCTTAATCATGTCAAGACAGCCTAACATTTGTTGGTTCCAACTAGTCTGAAATCATGCACATCAAGAATTTATGAGTCGGTGGACCGGAAAGGTACCACGGTAGACTTTGGCATTGACAGCTTGTGCGCTAAGTCAACCTACACAAAAGAGTTCGGGATGGTTGTCACCGAAGATCTTCCTCCTTGGTGTTAATGGTAGAGTTCCCGATAAAACGATTCCCCTATATGCAAATGGTCCATCTGCTTTTATTACGTACGGAGACTTGGATTTCATCTTTCCACCGAGCAAACTGTTCATCATCACTGTAAATTTGTATTCCTGCAAGATATAACTTGTGTAAAAGAAAGCTTTTGCACATCTTTTGCATTGAGGAACTTAAGTTCCTAACAAGCATAAGCTTAATGACATATAGGAGAAACAGTAAACAACTGGGGCAAGGACAACGGTTGTGGCAAAGTTCTAAATTCGGAGTGAAAAGATGTTTCAAATGCGTATATACACCGATCTCGATCGAAGAAACTATTTCATTGAGATTACGAAGAAATTTGTGATTCCACAATTTGATGCATAGAAAATCTGCTGCCCCCTTCATGATAGAAAGCGTGCACATGCCTGAACCAACAGATGAAACTTATTGAAAACCTCTGGCCCGAAACCTTCTTGTGATGATGAAGCTACAGATATCCACACGATAGTCTAAAAGTTGTGGCAAAATAGCAAATATGCCCATCTGAAAGCTTCTATTTAATCTTAGGACATGGCATCAGGCACGTTGCGTCTGAAAGGCAATCGTTGATCAGGAACTCCATCTTCACTACGTTTATCTTCAAACCATTTTATCACCACCTTCCTTGGCAAGTTCGTCAAGTGAACAATGTTGTTAATCATTGCATTCTGAAAAAGGCTACATGGTATTAATCAAATGAAAGAATCTTAATCTCAGCAAATGCAAAACGTAAAAAATGGTTAGCGACTGATCTCTTTTCAAAAATAGCTTCCCGTAAGCAAGTCATACATAACCTCAATTTCTTAAATATAAAGATGAAAATTCTTACAGTTGAGAGACTTTTGCACAATCGAAACTATAAAACTAACATTAGACTCACCAAAATAGCAAAGGAAAAAATGGAGCAATCTGATGACTTATAATTGCCAGCGGACAGAATCAGGAAAAACTGATAATAAGCTATGCTTAAGATCGTTTCAAACCAATTTCCTAGTAATCAGCTCTAGATTTTGAGGATGCTTCACATAGTGCACTCAAGGCACTATGTGGACATTAGATTTAAATGATAGTACAACGGTAATTGAATATAACACAAAATAGGCAACCTGGCATATTAGTGACCAAAATACGTATATTTCTCACCATTTCAATGAAATGAACAGAACAATCCCCTATATATCAAAAAAAGAGTTCTTACTTACAGTTGGGCGTTTTGTACGACCGTATACTCTTTCTAAGGTTCCAATCTGGGATTTTTTCAATCGTTTTTTAGTAGACCATTTATCTTGCATCACAAAGACTGGTGTTTTCGAGTCAAATACTGGTTCTGCACCAACTGCAGGACCTGCCATGTCCACGTTATTAGTATCATTTTCTAATTCCTCTGTCTTGGGGTCTGGTTCTGCGGGAGCAGATACAACCTTATCAGGCAGTGAAGCACTCATAAGTAGAAGATTGGGAGGTGGATCTCGTAGTAATTCAAGAACCAAAGCTCTGTCTAGACCGAGCTCAGCTGCAAGGCTTTTTATCTGCACAAAACCACAAACTTCAGTGTCATTTAGAGGTCCTATATGAGCCAGGATAAACAGTAATGACTAATTTAAGAAGGGAACCTTAGAAAGAGTATACGGTCATAAGTGATGCAAGTACTTTTTAAGTCTTCATAAATTACTAAGGTGCTTGCACTAGTTTTATGTCTACTGGCTTTTAAGTGATCTAAGAGGGAAACACCAGAAGATATAAAACAAAGGTACTTACACTAGTTTTACGCCTCCCAGCCTTTAAAGCTGAGGCCAATCTTCTAAGCTGCCAAGTTTTAAGCTTTATGGGTTCATCCTCCTCATCTTCATCATCATCTTCAATCTCACTGCTATTATCTTTGACATTTGAGTCTAGAACAATGTCATTGTCACCGAATGCTTCTGCTAATTCTTGTTCCAGCCTAGCAAGATCCTCCTCAGCAAGTTCATCATCAAAGTCATCTCCATCAAAATTGTCATTTTTTAAGTCTTCCTCTAATTGATTGAACAGTGCCTCCAAGGCATCTTCGTCCAAATCATCCAGCTCATTGTGGTCCTTCTTCAATGACTTCTGCACAAAATAATAATTGTTTTTTTTTTAGATACAGATAAAATAAACAAAATCAAAAGGTCACCAAGAAATGTGACTAATGATATAATTGAGTATTTGTGTGCCGTAAGCTTGTAATGAAGGACAGGTCTATGTGAAACTTCATGTATCCAGTTCTCAAGTTCAGAATTTGCAATTTTTTTGTTTCCAACAAAAAAAATTCAACAGTATTGAAGAAATATTGTCGCATTTTTCTCATTCAGAAAAGATAATGGCAGAAAATTCTCTGAAAATTATTTTTCACCGCAATTGCAATAGATATCTGATGCTCCAGACCTGAGAAGTGTTTCTAGATTGCAGTGTACAGGTTATAATCAAAGTAACATTGCTAAATTGTTGAGTAGATGAACACTGGAAGAAACTACGCCACAAATGCTCAAAGGTGACAAATGGTGAAACAGTCTTCATTACACCACTACATGCTAACAGGTAACAGCCATGCATAACAATGCAGAATTGCACATTGAGATCCTATATTTAATTTACAGCACTCCCTGTATTTAAATTGTTAAGGGGCAACGCATATCTTAAAGAGGCATTTAACCAGCCATTTTTCTCATCAAAGAACATCAAATATGAGACGATAAAAGGAGAAATCAACCAACCCTGATGGTATATTAATCCACCCGCCAAAATCTCTACATACTATAACATCATAAACATCAGTATTTCAGAAATTCTGCCAATCCATGTATAGCAACAACCCATTAACAATGACATTTCAGAATTTTAAAGCACTCTACATTAAAAAATACCCGCAAGTTTGCATCAGAAGCGACATCAAATTAAATTTTAGCAATTTATAATACAAGAGATCGCCTTTTTGTCAGAAAAATACTAACACTAACTGGACTACCGCTCACGAAAACACAAAGCAAAAAAAATTTTAAAGGCTTGTCAGTTTTCCCTCGTCATCGAGACAGTTAATGGGGGAAAACTGCTACAAGTACTCGAACAACAAACGAATAGCAAAGACTCTTACTTTGCCCTTGGTGGGAGCTCCGGGCCGCCCATTGCTCCGATGGCGAGAGAACGCGACTGACATAGGACAGCGGGGCCGTGCACGACGGAAGAGGGCGGCACTAACAAGGCCGATGGGTTTCCAGAGCTGGGGAGAATGGGGTGCGAACCTCAAAGCCATTGCGGCAGCGCCGGCGCCGGCGCCGGCCATGACTGTCGGCGACGACGAATTGAGACTAGAGGGTTCTGATTAACGTTTATCAGATAAAAAATGGCGGGGGAAGGACTTGTCTAGAGCCGGGGGTGCTCATCCCGTGGGTCGAGCCTAGCTTTGCTAGGCGCATGATATGATATCGAGTTCCAGTCCGGTAAAAAAGCTCGTGAGTCAGCGAGTATACGGATTAATGTTATTTTTTTGTTTAATTTATTTTAAAATTTAATTTTTGATTAAAATATTTTAAATTTGATATTATTATGTATAAAAGATAATTTAATGTATATATTATTTAATTTGATACCATATAATAATATTTTATAATTTAATTATATTTATATTAAAAAATTTAAGATAAATATATACACAAATTTTATTTATTATTTAAAATATCAAATTTTGAGTTGAGCTAAATTATATAGGTATATGCTCATGTTTGACTCGTTTAATATCGAGTTGTGCTTCGAATTGAGTTTTTTAAGTCTAGCATCGAGTTAAATCGAGTTTTGACCAACCAACCCTAATTAAAGCTAAATCATTAAACAAGTTAAGCAAACATCCAATTTGTTAAATTTGATGTTGAAAAAAAATTGTTTGATTTTTATTTTGGCTTCGATTAATTTTTTTTTCTCTTCGGCATGTTTGGATAGGGAGAAAAAAAATTAAAAGAAAAATAAAATCCTATGATTTTTCTCTCACACATTTGGTTAGGAAAAGAATAATTGCACAGCATCATTCTCATTTACTTGTATTTTTTGTGAGAAAATACATATAAAAAGAGTTTTTTACCGTAATGAAAAATAAATTTTTATTTCTCACATTGTCTTACAAACCAAACATATAAAAATATGGAAAGAAGTATACTTTTCTCCCATTTTTTTCTCTCTTTCTGACAATTTAAACAGACCTTTATTTACTAAGGCCAAATTAAATAAAATTGGGGCGTGTATATACATTGAACCTCTTCTTTTTTATTTAAATAATATTGTCCAAGCGCACAAAAATACTTTCTCCCCCGAATGCCAAAGAAAGAAGCGGAACGCTTTCTTGAGATATGATTTGGCAGCAAGCTGTTTTCAGTTCTCCTCCTTTTGTTGAAAGGGCATGGTCCAGCAAATTTACCAAAACACATAACCCTAGGGGACAATTTCATTCATAGGAAAGTGAAACTGATTCTCTAAACGCTTGCAATAAACATAGAATTCCTGGCACTTGCATAAAGCTTCCGGTGGGGTGCAATAGACTTCTTGACCACATAAAGCAATACTGTCATCATCATCTTGAAGTGAACTTCCAAAAAGCCATATCTCGTTTGTGTAGGCCTGATCACAGTCATCCTCAGAAATGGCTCTTAGAAGCTATGCAACCAATGGGGACATTCTCTATTAAGATTTCCTACAATTGAGGAGCCCACTGGTCATCATTTGGAACCATTTCATCATCTGACCTCGCAACTGATTCATGTGCTCGAAAATCTAAAGACACTTTTACAGGATTGCAAACAATGCCAATATAACAATCAGGCTGAATTTCTCCATCTTCAAGTGCGGAGGCATTCTTATTTCTATTCGGGTTTGCAACTGCTTTAGCAGATTCCATCTCCATTGGATACCCAATAGAAGTCTCACCGTCATCAGGATAAGCATTAGAAACAGCCATGGGATTCAATTTGAAACGACAGCTAGAATTTTCATCATTAGAGAAGAGACACCTTTCGCCTCTCATGCAGTAGCCACTTCTGTGGAAATAACATGGAACCATTGATTGGCATTGATGTACAGACCGACAGTCATTAGCTTGGACGTCTATAGGAAGGGACTTTGCTAATGTACTGATCGGCTACGAGCCACAGAATACACTTTAGAACAATAGATAAAGCAATGGATACAAAATACTCTATGTAACCTAAATTTAGGCTAAAGACAACAGTGCCATAAAATTGGCACAAATAAATAGAACAGGACAGCCATTTATAAAATTGAAATGCTTAAATTAAGCAATCTGCAGAAGTACACACCACTTATATGTCCAATATATACTGTCATCATAAATTAAACAAATGTGAAGGGTCTGAAATTGTTTCATAAAAAGAAAAGAAAAATATAAAAAAATTTCTAGTGATGATGTAACAACCCGATTCCGGTTCAACTGAGAATTGGATCAAAACTACTACGAACAAGTCAAGTCATATCTAAAATAATTAATTTATAAGATTCGAAAGAGAAAAGGTAGACACCATTAATGTGGAACCAACATTCGACAATATATCGAATAAATATACGTGAACATGCATCAAATAAAAACAAAAGAACAAGAGAAAACAACAGTGTGTTGCGCATAAGTGTGTGTTGCGCATAAGTGTGTGTAGCGACTATCTGTCTTTCCACCATGCCCATCCAACTCATAGGAACACAAGACATACATATATAATAAGAAAAACGACAACAACGAGTGTCACTGGAAATAGAATCTGATTTCCACAAGGAAAGAAAACAATATATTATCCCTATGAGATATTCAAAGGGCATCTATTGAAGTGCCATCAACCTGTAGACTCAATAGTATTTCCAAACTGAACTAGAATTATGTCATTCTTGACAATTAATGGTCCCACTCTTAGAGAAAAACAAATATCCTAAGCCTTCTCCAAACCTTCATATAACACCTATTCAAAAGCACAAAATCCGAGTACTCTCAGGCAGTCGCCTTCAGTACCGTCTGATATCATAAGTCTAGATATATATTATACACGATAGTACCAGTCTACTTCATGCTTCTCTGTGTGTGAGAAAACTCAAGACGTAGAAATGTAAGGATCCCTTGGGAATGGAACAACCCTTTCACTAAATCAGAACTTGCTACAACCTACATATGTGTCTGCTCACGGTATACATACGGTCAAATCTACCAACACTCAACTTACTAAGAACTCAAAAATATATATATATATATATAGTTGAGAAAGAAATCATATAAGTAGCCCCAAAAGCAACGTGAAGTGGAGCTAGGTTTGAAAACAACGCGATGGATCTCATCCTCGAAGTTTATTAATCATGGAAGTGAAATACAATTAGATAACCCTTGTTAAGTGGGATCCGATAAAATAACCACTGTGATACAATCTTGAAATCAAATCATGATAGAGTAAAACGATAAATCTGAAAAGAGTCTTAACAAACGTGAGATCCAAGCTCCAAGTGTGTTGACACATCTACGGCGAATTCAGACTCTAAAACTGAATACGGTCTAAAAACGGATGAAAATTGGCAAAAATGGGTTAAAAAAGGCAACCAAGTCAACTAGGCTGAATCAAACCGAGTTGGGCTGAGTTAACTTAGCCTGAGTTAATTGTTGGTTTGGCTGGGCTGGCAAACGCGGTCGCGAACAAAACTAGACGCAAACACAGGCATCGAGAAGCATGCCCGTCACGGGAAAACACTAACGGTGAGGAGCCAGGGGTCACCGCTGGTCCCAATTAATAGAGGTGGTCAAGGGGAAGGTGTCTGGGGTGAAGACCAATGAAGTCAGGCCTGCGGCTAGCCGAAAAATTTGGAAAGGGATGAAAATGCCATCGGGAGTGGTGACGTCAACCGCGGAAATCGCGGCCACAACAAAGGTCGGAGTTGGACTCAAATGGAAGGTCTCGGCGAGGGGTTACTAGCTAGATGGTCATCTCAGTTATAGGTGGTTCATCAATGTCAAAAAATGCATCGAAAGGCACTGGCTGTGTGGAGAACCCACAAACAAAATGCCTAAGCGACTACGGTCGAGCAGGTAGAGGGTCTTGGTCGATAGTCTATAGCGAGATGATCACGGTGGTACCAATCTGGTGGCTTGAGGCAGGCTGGAAACTCATCGTCAATATCCCAAAGTAGCAACAAGAAAAAAACTCAAAAAATGTAGGAGAAATCTCTGAAAAATAATTAGGTGAAAGCTAGAACTGACATAGCAAAACCAAATCTTGTCACGTGGCACAGTCAAAATGCCCGATAACTAGTGGGCATAGCGAGGTCCACCTAGAGTATATATAATGTGTGTATATATATATATATATATATAGTTAAAAAACTCGGATTGACGTTGACAAAAGTCAAAAGTGACTCAAGGCCTAACAGTAACTTCATAAATGGAAATCGAGACAAAAAAGTTAAATGAGCCTCGAAACTCTAAACTCAATTAGATGAAGATTTGAACTCAACTCAAATTGGGCACTAAGGCAATCCGGTGGTATGAAATTCCTAAGATGGATGTAAACGAGATACTATGAAAAAGTCCACACGGATAATTAATATCGCAACGACCTAGATCTATCAACCCTGAGCTAACACAAGTACGAACCCGTATACTTGAAGTATATACTGATAACTTATATTCTATTGTAGTATAACTGAAACTATCATTTATGTATCGGGCATACCCAGCCTCAATAACATGTTTATATGGTCATAATCTGAAAGCCAAACCGACTACAACTAATTTGAGACTACCCTAACCAGGCAAGGCAACAAGCGGATAAAACCCAAACCCATATAAGCCTTGCTAAAACTCATGACTTCCACAATGACACAACCATTAGCAAAAATGAATAGATGCAACAAGCTTACGGGGTGCCGAAATGTGCAGTTCCGATTGCAACAGTTGCCACTCAACCAATACGAGCAATTCTTCAAACTCGTCCTTTAAATTGAGTTTTAAAATCCGTTTAAGATCAACTTATTTTAAATTGATTAAATAAATTAATTTACTTTCTTGGAATAAATATGTTCACAAATAAAATTGTTATATTAGTAGCCTTTTTCTTTTTGAAAAAATAGATGGATGAAAAGAGAAAACATTTAGACTCCCATTTCTTATTGAAGTTAAATTTTATAAGCTTAGCTACTTTACAGCTTAAAGTGTTTAAGTAACATAAAAAAAAATGTAGCCCATATATAAACTATAGGCTCTTTTAATATACATAGCAAATATAAAAATAACAGGTAAAAACTGCAATTAATATAAGTTTTGTTTGAATCATTTTTTTAGTCAGTATAATCAGTCAAAATCCATTCATTTAAATATAATTTTATTAATTAATTTTATCTTACTCAAACGAAGCGGAGATGAATGAGTTATAGTAGATGATTAAACCGATTATTCGATCATTGATCAAAAGTAGTTTTCAAGGGCTTCAGCTTATTTCACAAACTATTAATTAATATCAAACTAATTGCTTTGCTGATTGCTATACGTCAAATTATACACAGATGTATAAATGATATAGTGCACGACCTAACTATACGTTAGGCCTATGTTTTCGTCTGGAGCAAATATATCAAGATACTCGATGATGTAACACCCCAAATCCGGTTCACCCTCGTGAACCAAACCGGCATGTTACAGGCCCCGGTTAGGTTGGCTAACCCAAACCTAACTCGCACGGATCCAATCTCGGCGTCTTAAGATGAAGATATGATTCGTCATGTATGGATGAATGCATAAACCTAAACATGATACTACATGGTTGACATACAACTAATTTTCACAACAATACAATTGCAATCAAAATCAGTAAAAATTCTAAAACAAAACGGACAGGATTTCCCCTAAAAATGTAATTAGGGGCCACCCTGTCAAAATGATGTATATATATAAGCATATAAGCAGATCAACATTTTTAGTCACACAGAATCTAATCTATATCATTATGAAACTTGGGTCTCCGCCCATCTGTGCAATCTATTTTCATTTCCTTTTTCTTGCCTCACATTTTGTCATCATGTTTATCATTCAATCATGTCATCACATATCTCATTGCCTCGCATTAATTCTAATACAATAAAATCATAGACGAAATATCAAACCATTCAATAACGCGATATATGGGTGTGTGTGCAAAAGACCTCGTTGCTCCTCCGTCCAGGCTGGCACCTCC
>JAVDBV010046115.1:0-12954 GCA_032619315.1 Piper longum
CTGACATCTTAACAGGGGAACTTTCCCAGAAAGAAAAAGAAATGTTGGGAGGCTGCACAGTGCACATTGCTTTTCCTGGAAAATGGCTTTCGGTCTGACAGTATTTCCCTTTCTACATGGAAAGCATTTCTCGCCGTCAGTCGGAAAGGCCAAGTGACTCGGGCGGTCCGGATTGCCCCGAGAGTAATAGCGGGCCGAACTTCTTTCGTGGACGCATACATTGAGCATAAATTTAAATCGATCATAATATAATACGTTAATTTTTTTAATAAGTATTAAAGTGAAAATTTGGTTATTTATTTTGAAAACAAGTAGAAATTAAAAGATAATATTCTTTCTGTCTTTTAGAAAAGTAATTACTATTCAAATTTATAATAAGATAAGATAAATTATCTTTTTATATATTATCTATTAATAATAATTACTATTAAAAAAAATAGAATTTTTGTTACCATCATGTTATTCAATTCTAAATTTTAATTAATATAGAGTTATATAAGTATAAAATAAAAAAAAGTGTCTTAATGATCCTTATTTTAATTTATACCTTATATCTTTTCTTTAACTATTGGATATTAGATATAACACTTTTATCCTTCATCGATCTTTTTAAAACAATGATTAGATATTAACAAATGGACAATAATAATGCATGCAAACAGAGATTAAAATTGAAAACCCAAGTACTCGCCAATCTCATAAAATAAACACACAATCAAATATACTTTTAAAATATTTGTAAAATTCATTATATTTGAGTCCAAATGTATATGATTAGCTACACATTAATAAACATTTTACATTTAATAAATTACTGACTAAATTAAATAATTATGGATGAAAAGTTCTCTATAGTTAAGTTTTACTTGAGGTTTCACATATTGACTCTTATAAAGCAAGCTTTGGACTTGCATATACTCGAAAGTTAATATTTTTAAATATAAAAATTAATTTAAATATTTATAATGAATTGCGAAGCTTAAATATAAATAAAATATTAAAAATCAAGACTATGAATGTAAATTTTAATATCTGTATATTTTATTTTACATAATTAATATTATTTTTTCCACCATAAGGCATCTTAAATCTGAAAATACGATTTAAATATAAAATAGCATAAAAGGATTGTCAATCAAACTCAAATAAAATTAAATTTTTAAAAAACGGAGATTACACTCTAAATCTCTAACATGCATTAAATCTAACTTTAAAGTGTCAACTAATTAGGCTCAAGCTTGTTCGATGAACATCCTAGGGGCACCACAACGAAGACCGTCCGCGTTCGGACCGACCACACAAAAACTCATTTCTTCCCCAGCTCCCACCCAATCCTGCACCGACGCGCCTACTCCGACCACGGCGGGCCTCCTCCGCCGCCCTCCCGTCATCATCTCGTCGGAGACACCCTTTCCGGGCCAGCTAAAAAGGTTATCTTTGTGATCTTTTCTTATCTACATTTATTCCTTTATTACCAGTCGAATCGCCGAGTGCAAGGGTTAGGCTTTGGTTTCAATTTCCTGCTCACCTTCTTGATCTGTGATTCAACCTTGCAGGTGTTGTATCTGAGCTGGTGTTGTGCGGCGTCTCGGTTTTCGAATTGCAAAGGTGGTGGGGGAGCAAAAAGGTGGAGTGTGGAATTCGAAAAAGCGAAGTTTGCTTGGGGTGTGGACTGTTCCGGAATCGATCCGGCGTTCCCTTTTTTCTATCCTAAATCGCTTTGGTTTCGGTACCTTTCTCGATCGGATTGGATTGATCTCCTCTTGGAAGTTGCGGAAAGTTTCAGATTCCAGTCATTTGCTTGCAGGTTTGGTTTCTTGTTGCTACCGATCGGATGCGAAATTTTTTTGTTCCAGCTTTATTTGTTAAGGGTAAAAGAGAAATGGTGAAATTATGTTTGATTTGAATCGTTTGGTGCATTGGCGATGTGTTGATTGTTTTGGGGTTTGGTGGTTATTTGTTGAAGGTGGGAAATGGCGAGTGATGATGCCAAGGATGGTAAAAATTTGAGTATGAGTGGTGATGTTGCCGCTGTGTCGCTGCCATCGCCTAAGAAGGTGACCACGGAGGGCAAAGCTAAGAGGCGGAAGGGCTTGTTTGCTCGGTTATGGGGCTTGATTTTCAGGTCGAATGAGGATTTTGAGAAACGGTTGCAATATCTTTCAAAAGAGGAGGCCTCCGTTCATGCGAGGGTGAAGAGGAGGGCTCAGAGCTGGCGGAAGATGGCTAGGAACCTTATTGTTTTCTCAGTTTTGCTTGAGGTCGGTTTCTGTGAATTTGTTTGTGTTGGATTGTGCCGAGTTATGCTTTTTACTCGTGGTCAACATGAAATAGTCTATGATTGTATTGCACTGTAATCTCAACTTTTGTGCATATTGCTGTTTGATGGCTCAATTGATTCAATTAGTGCTTACATTTAATCTCAACTTCTGACAGGAGTATTTTTTTTTTCCTTGACTCTTGTTTTATTGCGAAGATATTCATTGGAAACATACTTGTGCGATAATGTGGATGCATGCATGGCATATGGAAGTTGTGACTGGTGTATGTATAATACCAAATATATGATCCATTAGCTTTGATGCTACAATCATACCCGATGCACTTCTCTCTTTGAATCCTATGTATTGTATAATTTATTTGATTTGTCTGTTAATTGGTGGGTCACTTTCACAGTGTGAAATCAGTTTGAACATGAAATATAGTAGCATCTTTTTGGTTATGTATACTTTTTTATTGCCGTCAATATCATTTGATGACAGTGATAAATATAACAGGTTGGTGCAGTGATTTACGCGATTATCACTACAAGAATCTTGGACTTGGATTGGAAAATAAGAGCTGCCAGAGTGCTGCCAATGTTCATATGGCCTGGTTTATCTTTTGTTATATATTCAAGTCTTGCAAGTTTTACACGGATGCGTGAGTAACTGGGCTTTTCCTTTAGCAGTGCCCTTTTTTAATTTTCAGTACATCAAGCATGATTTCATGTTGTAACTATGAGTGGTAGTTAAAAATTTGTTTTTGCTTCTTGGCTGTTTTGGTAGGAACACGTGAAAGGTTTAGTTTTAAAGGATTTGTCTTATGGTTTTCAGGCTCTTTGTTACGGGCTGTTGGGAAATTTTTGGCCTTTATGAAAAAGTAAATTAAAGCAGGTTCATTTTACATTTCTATAGCATATGTTGTTGGTTGTGTGTTGATACATATCCACCACTCGCAACAATTAGTTTGCTAAATTTTGATATCTACACGTTTGGTTTACTGAAAATGAATTGTCTGCTCAAGTTTGTAAGTTAATCTGAATAGTCATTTTTTGTTATTATCTTGAAATTGGAATGTTTTTTTGTAAAATTTTTTGCTCCAAGTTGGAGATCCTGATGATTTTGTATAGTGTAAGTGGGCATTTGACCTCTCATTCATTGTGATGAAATGACTGTTATATTATTAATGAAAGATGGTGAACTCAGTTTCTCAAATGATCCTTTCTTGATGGTTCTTTGTGCATGGAGATACTGTGGCGGTTGCCATGCTGTTCGTCGTGTTTGAAAAGACAAATATTTGGATCCATCCTACTTGTTTGTTGTAGGCTGCCACTGGGTCTATCATTTAGATGATTGTAGTTTTGTACAGACTAGTTTTTTTTTAAAATCTTTTTTATGCTCCTTTATGAGGATCAAGTACCATTACATAGCTTTTCTTAAAGATTATACATTACAAACTTGTAGGTGATCAGAAAGATCAGAGGACTCTTGAGCGTCTCAGGGCTGAAAGACAGGCAAAAATAGATGAACTTAAGGAGAGGACGAATTACTACACTACCCAACAACTGATTCAGGTTGCATCTTTTATACTCAGCCTTTGTCTTAACACCATCTATGTTATTGCATAAAGGTTATGGGGACTTCTATTAGGATGTATTTATAGAGCTTTTTTTTTGGTGAAAGCATGTTATAATATAATGTTTTTGAACTAATTTCACTTTTTAAAAAACAGAGATATGACCTTGATCCAGCAGCAAAGGCAGCTGCAGCTAGTGTGCTAGCGCATAAGCTGGGTGCAGACTCGGGGCTGAAAGTATATGTTGGAGATAACAATGACAATCAGCCTGCAGGCAAGAGTAATGATGTTCAAATTGGCCAATCCAGTGGTCTTAGAAAGAGAAGACCGGCACATTCCAGAGATAGTAGTGCAGGAAGTATAGTGATGCCACAGATAGAGGCGGAAAAGACCACCCAAGAGTTGGAGCCAGAGGAACTGGGTAATCCTAATAATCAAACGATCATGGTTGGACATCATCAACCCACACAAACTAAGGATGGGGGATGGTTTGCTCGGCTTGCTGCATTGCTGGTGGGCGAGGACCCCTCACAGTGCTATGCACTTATATGTGGGAACTGTCGCATGCACAACGGTAAGTTGCTTGTGTTAGTTATTAGTATTGCACTGTGATGGTGTTAGGTTTAGCTTTACTTGTAAAATGAACTCTTGACTACTCTAGTTCTGCATTTGGCGTCCATTGAATAAGATATTTATAACTAATACACTTGACCAAGTTTCTTACTTAATTTGTGCAGGACTGGCGAGAAAAGAAGATTTTCCTTACATTACATACTACTGCCCCCACTGTCACGCTCTTAATGGGTCCCAGCAGCTTAAAGAGCAGAGCTCTGGTGGTAACTCTAGCGATAGCAGTAGACAGCCAGCTGGAGACGATGACAAGATCAATAGTGATATTTCTCAACTGGAGAGCAGTCCCAAAGATGATGCTGTTGCTTCGACGAGTTGATGAATGTTGTGTACAATAACAGTAACGGAGATTGTATCAGAGTTTTGATATGTTGTTCACCGGTGCCTTGTACTTGTTGAGATGGATTTGCATCACCACATTTACTGTCTTGTGAAATGTACTGCTTTCAGGAAGATTAAAGGAGTCGTTTGTGGAAAGAAAAAACAGACCTTTGTTTAAATTAATATTGGGTTGTATAATTTTGGTTCCAATTTTTATATGTTTAGGGCTTTGTTCATATTTATGTTTTTTCTTCAAGGCACATTCAACATTGTGTTACATGGGACTGATTAATGAAGAAAGCGTACTTGTGACGCTACCAGGACTGGCTGACCGCGATCGTTGGTTTATGACGCTGTGGATGGGAGGCTGGGGCTTTTCCATGACACTAAGGGCTTGCCTTATAGCTTGGAGCTGGTAACTCGAGCCTGGAGTGACTTTTTGGTTTGGGAATGTCATTCTTCAACAATTTTGCTCTTATCTTGGCCCTATTTCTGAGTTTGTATCTGTTTTCTCCATTCTATAATCTTTATTAAAAACTGGTATTTGACTGTTGTTTTTGTACCTACAAGGTCTATGATAATTGTTATGCTGTGCGTGCTCTTCCTTGAATGTTTGTACATTATCGAGACGTTCTGTGTTAAGAGCATTTAAATTAGACTCAGCTTCTTTAGGATTTGGGCATCTTCTGATTTTGAGGAAGGTGAAAAATTTTATGTCAAGAAACATTTAAATTAGTTTCAGCTTCTATAGGATTTAGGGCATCTTCTGATTTTGAGGAAGATGAAGAATGTGGTGTTTGAGCGTGTGGATCTGTGAGCATTTACATAAACTCAGCTTCTTTAGGATTTGGGCATCTTCTGATTTTGAGGAAGGTGAAGAATTTTATGTCAAGGAGCATTTAAATTAGACTCAGCTTCTTTAGGATTTAGGGCATCTTCTGATTTTGAGGAAGATGAAGAATGTGGTGTTCAAGCGTGTGGCATCTGTAACCTCTTTAATCCTCACTAAACCATTTCCGACAATTAAATCTTATTTTACTCTTAATTCATGCCAATAACATTAATGTTCTATTAAAAATTTATCAATTTTTAGAGTATTTTATGGAAAGATGCAAGCAAGGTTTCCACCGATAAATTATGTAAATTATGACTAAAAGAATTTATGCCCATTGCATTTAAACCAACTAAATTAACGTAACCTTGGACGAATATAAAGAGGGAAAGCAGAGGGGTGCTTACTGGTGGAAGATGAACAGTGTGTGAAACAAGAAGAAAAGAGAAGGGAGGGGAGAAGGCAAACACAAGTGCGATAAAATCACTCACCTCTTAAAGGGCAATCTAATTTGTGGGTTTTCGGTTATAAGGAGATTGACATGCGAGTCGTACATTTGTCCTTTTAAATACAATTTATACCACAATTTGCACTTTTAGGTAAAACGTAAATCTAATTCACATTCTGACCAATGAGTTGGAGTTGAGATTGTATGTATGGTTTGCCGATAAGAGAAAAATTTTATACTTAGAATTTCAAGAGTTTAAAAAGGTGCTAAATATCCCTATTTATAACTACTAAATTGGCTACCCAGAAGATGTAATCCAGACTAACTAATCTAGTAGTCTAAATGCTTGTATAATAGAAAGAACCAAAATAGACTGAAAATGGTCAAAATTAATTGGCCGGATCGTGGACCGGATTCCGACCCGTTTATGCTCGTTTTTACGCTCTATTAGACGCATGCATCTGTTGTGCAGCCATAAAGTGCCTCGTAGAGACCCCTCACAGTGTCATTTTGTGTTTACAATCTTTGTTTTCTTTCCACAATTAGCCGAAAAGATGTTTCGATTGGGTCCATCGAATGTTTGCACTTAATATCTCGTTCTTGGTCGTCGGTATGTACTTATGACGAGTAAGAAGAAGGTGCAGTGATGGTTTCCTCGTTAATCCGATTTGAATGAAGACGCACTCAATCCATGCACAATAACTCTACTCTCTGAGCTCCTACTTCACGCTTTCTATTTCTCATTCCATTTTGCTTTTCTTTTTGTTTTTAAATTTGCGCAATGTTTAGAACAGAACTTCCCCAGAATAGTCGAGGAAACGGGTTTCGACAGAGTGCCAAACGCGACAAGCTAAGGGGATCCATCATCTCTACGTGTTCTTGAAGAGAATCGGATGCTAACTTGGATTGTCATGGTCCCTGTAACAAGCAGCTTTAAAAGTTACAACTTCGTTCTGCGTTCCTCACCAATATGGGAGGTGTTTTGGAAGCCAAACCAATTCTTTTCTTTCTTCTCCAATTACGTATCATGGCTGAACAGTCGGGAACACTGCCACTGTTTCGTTTCCGATTTCCATTCAGGACCGCCGCCCGCGCGCCACCACCACCACCGCCGGTAACTCCTTCCCGAAATGCAGTTGCAGCTCAACAGCCTGCATCCCAGATCCAGCCTGCACCAGCCTCGTCACAACCACCACCGCCAGCAACTCCTCCCAGAATTGTGGCTCAGCACGTTGCATCCCAATCTCAACCACCACCAAACCCTGCAGTGCCTCAATTCCCATTTCCATCCAGCTCAACATCTGCCCCACCAGAGCTGGCTCCTGCAAATGAATCTAGCTCAACTTCTTCATATAAAGTTGTAACCAGCCAAGCTTATGGAAATGGATCGATTCAGACGTAATCGATGATGACCGAGGTAAACATCTACCTACTCTACTTTTAAACCAATTTTACTAATAGGCGACAATTTAAGCATCAAGAACATTGGGGATTGTATTACAATCGCCGTGGCATTGATAAATTTAAACACAAACCAAGAGGCGCCATGGAACAATTCACCTGCAAAGAAAAGCGCGCGAAACAGATGCACCACATTCTTCCACAGCTTCAGTTGTGGTGCCTGAGCCGGTGATGAAGCAAGAAAACGAGGTCGAGAAAAGAGAAGTAAGAAAGGAGGTGGTGGATCACAATGGCAAGTAGACAACAGTAGGGGAGAAGAAAGAGCAGAGTGGAAAAGAAAGCAGATATTGAAGCTGTAGGCATGGTATCAACTCCCACAAAAAATAGAGCATTTCAGCCGGCAGCAGCAGCTCATCAAATGACAGAGACAGACATCCATGAAAAGCAAGATGTCCCAAAGTGATCACCAGTCAAGTCCAACTCGTATGGTGGAAGAAAGATCCAATAGTATTTCCACTGACCAGTACAGTGAAGCAAATCGTACCAGAAAAAGAGAATCATCATTTGGAGAAAAAAATGGCAGAGCGCAATATATTTGGATACAACGAATGTTTCCCATCAAAGTCTTCAGCACACATCAGAGACCAGGATGGGGAAGCCACTTAATCTCATAACTTTAGCTGGGCAAAATAATGGTGCAACAATGAATATTACCTCAGAGGAAGAGACAAAGGACGAACCTGTGGCAATTCACAGGGGGTACAAACTCAATGAGGATCACAAGGAAGACATGGAGGCCAATTATGTAGAGTCCACGAATCAATCAAATAAGCGTAAAAGTGAAGCCATGGAGATGATCACAGGGACATTTGCCAATAGTAATTCTCCAAGCATCAACAACTCCATTTTCCATGACAGTTCTTGTTCTGAAAGAAGTCCAGTAGTTCACATTGAGTTCTTTAAAGGACTCCTGGCACAAGTCGACAATTTGAAGAAATAAGAGCAGACCTGTGATGTAACAATTCAGCAGCCCACATCAAAAACCAGAATTAGAAGACGATGCCTCAGAAGCCTGTTCATGGATAGTGATTCTGATATCGAACGTCTGCATAAGCCTCGGCGCCATGGTTGTCGTTACAACTGTAAAGCATTTGGATAGGCGCAAGACAAGAATGCAGACGATCCTACCATAGATCAGGATGATGCCCAAAGCAATGTAGAGAAATAAGAATGTCAAAAATACTGATTAGTCGATTACAATGAGGTTGATATCCTCACTGTGTATATATTCAATGCTATCAAATTTTAATGACAATAACTGGAAGAAGAGAAATTCCAAACAAAATAAATGCTTCCATCACCAAAGAACCAATGTACAGCTGAATATTTGTAAAATATATTTGATTATGCCCGAGAGAGCAAATGATTGTAAACATCGGAAAGTGTTTTATTTTTAATAAAAAAAAACGAATGAACTCAGGGTTAGCAAGTATTGAAAAGTTAACACATTCTTTCCTGTTTCTAGCAAATGACATGAGCATTATTACAAGAAAAATGCAAAAGATGAGCATTCTCCTTCAGAAGACTTAATTGCATTAGTTAGGAGCTAGCTAGTTCAGAAAAACTTAAAAAAACGAAATGCCCCAAGAGGAATTGAATGTGCAATTATTCAAAAACAGGCTTTGAATCAAAGCAACTTAAACATATAGCAAACGCCTCAAACGCAGAGAGAGGATAGCAGTAATCCATTGTGAAAATGTCCTTCCCAATTTTTCCAAATTGGAGTATCACTTTCTCCTGTTCTGCTGTGGACAAATTGTCTGGCACGGCTGCAACCAGCTGAAAATTTTTTACAGATGCCACAGTAACCCGGCCTCTGAAATTTAAGCACCAACATTGTAACTGTTCATGCCATCTTGGAGCTTTGTTTTTCAAAACTAGCGGTTCAACAGCATTGTCTATGGATACAAGAGGCTCCGAGCAGCTGGAATTGCTCAAATTCATCAATGAGCTGCCAAGCTTATGAATAGAAGGAACGGAAGAGAGTTGATCCTCTGATGCTTGTGAATATACCGTAGGAGTAGGAGAAACACCACCTTCTAGAATTGCAAAAAGAGGAATATAATGCATGGTACACTGCATTTTTCTAGGACCACTAGTTCGTAGAACACTCGATTCATAATTGATGGTAGCAATGTCATAATTTCCCGCTGAAATTCTTGGGGAAACCTGCTTAGAGTGAATTCTGCGGCTCAAGCATAATTGTGATGCTGTAACATCATCTGATGGAGGCTGGCAATCATAAATAGTGAACTTAGTTCCCCAAAAGTTGGATCTGATAGGATGAAAGCATAATGTGAGACAGCATACCACAACCAAGCTAAATCCGCTAGACAACAGCACGTAAAATGAGTCACCTTAATTTTCCAATATACATATTGCTTGCCCGGGAGAAATCGTCCGAAGCCAAAGATATAACAAATTCGGAACCTTTGGCACGCCTAAACTTCTTAGCAGAGAAAAGTAATTTTTCATTCTCCCCTAACAAGGCTGCATGTTAGTAGTCAATGGTTACTAAAGAAAACTTTTAATTAAGCAGAATGTCCAACATAAAAATTTCATATCCTCATTACTCCGAAGTTAAGAGTTTTAGCTAAGAGTTTATCAGTTCAAATAAGTGATTAAGTTGTACAAGTACTCATCCAACTCACACCCACAAAAAAAACAGCGGCAGCATCAATAAACTTGAAAAAAATTGACATGTGCAAATAATCAATGATATTAATCCATCAAAAAAATGAAAAGAACTTTAATCATATATGTTTTAATGATAATATCGAAGGCTTAACAGTTTGTAGAAACTAAAAAACCACCACAGCTGCAGCATCAAAGTTCAGTCATACCCGGAGTCTGTCCGAGGTAGAGATGGAAAGTTGAAGTTTCTCGATCCCTCCTCATGAAGCACTGGATTGGAGCATTTCTAGTACCCGGCTGTGAATAGAATAATTAAAAACAACAAAGAACAGATCAGAAAACAAAAAGGCATAAACCGCTACAATTGTAAAGAGATGTAGTCATAGACCATGTGGACCGCCTAAACAAGAAACCTGCTTCAATGATATAGGAAAGGTGAGCATTCCAGACTTCTCAGGCGCCTGGACAACTTGTTTTGTGATCTCCCTCCACGACTTGCAAACCGAAGCACAAGCCACAACATGCCTCCGAGATGGCCAAGAGCTCTCGCTCGCATCCAATCGTTTTATCACTTCCCGCAACAATTCTGGCGGCAAATTTGCCCACTTGCTCTGATGATTCAATCCATCAATAACCCGATTTTCCACATCAGAATTGTGAGAACGAGTGCGCCTGATTTGCCATTCCTTCCAATCGAATCCCCGCTGCCTGGGAATGCTACCAACCACATTTTTGTTGTTCCTCTTCTCTCTGATCTCCCTGAAAATATTTTTGAAAGACATCTTTCGGTAACGGCTTTTTTCTTAATCTTCTATAACTGTCTTCTCCACCAACAGCAGACTGGAACATACACAAGAGCTACAACTCCCTTAAAAACCAATCCAATCCACGCGGCAAAATATAAACTTCAGTACTTTAGAAAAACAACTTCAACACAAAAGCCTACAGATAAAACACAACTAGCCACATCAGAAATGAAATTAACCAAGCCGCAAAAAGCTGGCAGAAAACAGCAAAGAAATGAAGAAAGATGAGAGCTTCACCACGAACAAAAGTACCCAGAAAGCAAAACAGGAGAATTGGAAGGAGAGAAGAGGATATGGATGGATAATCATGAACTTGGAAGAAGAAGTAGATCTGGGAGAGCGAGTGGGGGACATAGTCGCAGGGGGGGAGGGGCCTCGCAAGATCCGAAGCGCACGTTACAAATGGAGACACCCATATATAGTTCATACATTTTGGGTTGTGGATATAGTTCCATAGATCTCCCCATGTACTCGGACATGTTAGAAAACATTTTGTTTACATTTGATTTGGATAGGAACAGAAATAATATTGTCATGCTTGCATTATGTGATCAGCGGCATTTAGATGTTAACAGATTCATTGTCGCGCTTATCTCATAACAAGAACCATACATAGGTGAGGTCCCGCTGAAAAAGGACTGCCTTAAATCATAGTCAACAAATTAAAATGATCAAACGACCATATTTTTATGCCAAGCATCAACAACATTCTTCATTCTCCATTTTTCTCTGTTATCTTCTCAATACAAATTAATACATATTATAGAACGCAAGTGAAAAATTCCAAACATGAAAAATTAAACTATCAAAACAGGGTTCCAAACTTCCAATGAATTAAAAAGAGGACAAACCTGTAAAGAACTCCTTAATATTTAAAAACATAAAAGAATCAACAAAGAAACTAATAATCAAAATTCCAAACATGAAAAATTAAACAATCAAAACAGGGTTCCTCACTTCCAATGAATTAAAAATGGGACAAACCTGTAAAAAACTCCTTAATATCTAAAAACATAAAAGAAAAAAAAGAAACTAATAATCAAAATTCCCAACATGAAAAATTAAACAATCAAAACAGGTTCCAAACTTTCAATGAATTAAAAAGAGGAGAAACCTGCAAAGAACTCCTTGATATCTAAAAACATGAAAGAATAAAAAAATAAACTAATAATCAAAATTTCAAACATGAAAAATTAAATAATCAAAACAGGATTCCAACTTCCAATGAATTAAAAAGAGGGTAAACCTGTAAAAAACTCCTTAATATCTAAAAACATAAAAGAAAAAAAAAGAAACTAATAATCAAAATTCCCAACATGTCTTATACATCGAAAGTTTTATACATTCCCCAGCGTCATAATAAAATGTCTTATCGTCAGGCATGAATTTGTGCAAGGATATCATTGTTCATTCATTAAGTCTGGCATATCTTGGTATTTGATGCTCGCCTACATATATATTAAAAATCATGAATGATAATTATTACTGGTCCATAAAATAACTAATATTAAACTGTCAATGAGACCTAAATTTCATAAAAAGAAAAATATGTATATACTTAGGGTAGCTAAGGAGTCATCGAGCTATAGTCTGGATAACATCCCAAAACTAACTGATTTGATGCCTCTCTAAGTATTTTATCATTTTTTCTGGTCCCTTTAGACTACCAATATATCTTAAACTCTCTCTCATCCTCCATATTTCTCCTCGCCCCTGGTACGAAGGCTTATGCAGTTGTCTTTATTACCCTTTGAACCACATGTTTGCATGTGTGCTCTACTAAGCAGTACTTGTAAACCTCATGTTTCTCTGAGTATGAGGAACTCAAAGGATCTCTCGGGAATGGAACAACCCTCTCACTAATCCAAAGCTCGATGTGACTGCCACGAGCACTTGCTCATTATATGCGTGAGTCAATCAAGACCCAGTCAAGGATTATGATATAGACATGTTATGATGTTAACAGAATATGATGTTGATATATA
>JAVDBV010046116.1:0-11679 GCA_032619315.1 Piper longum
GGTTTTTAAGCGGACTATCGTGTCCCACCAACTTTCCTGGGAATTTTATCTTGGGGTAATTATTTAGTACAATAGTTTTTACGCTTGTCATCTGGGTACTAGTTC
This sequence comes from Piper longum, assembly GCA_032619315.1. Classification (NCBI taxonomy): domain Eukaryota; kingdom Viridiplantae; phylum Streptophyta; class Magnoliopsida; order Piperales; family Piperaceae; genus Piper; species Piper longum. The sequence continues at coordinate 106 of JAVDBV010046116.1, forward strand.
ACTGTGAGAACTAGTTATCTTTGGTGAAAAATTACCCGTTTTTCACAACACTCCTTACATTTCAGCTCTCTAAAGACTCTGTACGTCCAACAGGTGTTTATAATTGGTGGTGATCTTCTTATTCTTCTTTCTGGTTTCCCACTTCTTGGAAACTTGGGTTTAGCCTTCTGCAATAGATCAGACGAGCTGGTAATTAGGCACGATCGGGAGCTCAAGTCCTTGAAGATAGAGGATTTGTATTATACAATGGAGAATATGTCTTCAAAAGGTCCTTCACTTAGTATCTATGCACCAAGGTTACTTTATTTTGAGCTCAAAGGAAATCGACCACAAACTCAATATAAGCTGTTGAATATCTCGTCAGTTGTCAGGGCCAGCATTCATCTTGAGCTGTTGGTTGAAATATTTGGAATTTCCTATTTTGCAAGTTCTCGTGATCTTGGTATAGTGAAAAGACTGCTCGAAAGTGTCAGCCATGCCAAAAATCTCCAACTGTGTAGCTACTGTATTCAGGTAGTTTTCATATGCATTTTGGCTGCTTCTTTTCCAACAGCTATATGTATTTGGTCAATAATGTAGGATGTTGAGTTTAAAGTCTGTTGCTACTTAAGCCGAGATTGAACTCTTTGTTGAAGGATGCACATTGTCCAACGGTCTTTGTTGTGGATGGAAAAAAAAAAAGAAGAATGTAAAGCTGAGAAGGAAACTATTCGTAGTAATTATAGCACTGTCATGGTAGATGGCTAATTATTTTGTGGAATTATTTGCTAAAATCTTCATTATTTTTACTTCTCTGGAACTGAGAACAGCAATGCATTCATGGGAGATCCCTGGAATTGCCCATTTGCTAAAAAGCTTTTCCGACCTTGAGAGGTTGACAGTGAGGCTAGACAAAAAGTTGCTTCTAGGCAATTGGGAAGAAGCTGCACGGGCTCGTTTTTCTGCTTCCACTTCGTTTGGAGAGCATCCTCGACTTAAAAGATTGTTTCTTTTGAGCTCTGAAAGAGAAAATAAGTTTGAATTTTATTTTTGTGATTAATAGGAAAGTAGAGACATTGATGAGAGGGGGCATTGGAAAACATTGGGTCATTGTTTCTCTCATTTCTTGAAGCATCTCAGGGCAGTAAACATCTATGTCTTCATGGGTGGAGGTGGCTGTTATGAAATAGAGGCAGGGTCAAAGGGAGTGAATAGATTTGTTGGCTCCCATCACAGGCAGTTGCAGTTTGTGAACATCTTGCTCAGAAACTCAAAGTTGCTTGAGAAAGTAACAATCATTCTGACGGGCGAATATTTATTTACCAGCTGGTCCGAAAAGCCTCAGCTTATCTTGAAGTTTAAAGAAAAATTATGGTTTTTCCCAAGGCCTCTCCAAATGCTAAAGTCTGCCGCATGGAAGGCTGACAATGGAAGTAGTAGAAAGGCCTGTGTGCTCATCTACCAGTGCAGGATGTGTATCAAATTCGACTCTGGACCTCATTTTATTACATGTATCATATATCACTGGTTTTGTACAGTACAAGTAAACTCTGCACGGACCCTAGTTCCAATCTTCGCCCTTCTTGGCCATGATGATATCAGGAGTGCTTCCTCTGTTTTTGGTATTCATGCAACTCCATACTGAACTGTTTGTAAATGGTATGAGCTAGCAAATGTTTTTGATGCATGAATTTAGTCATATCTGGCTTAAATATCTGTTGAACAATTCCATATATTGTTGGAGGAAACACTTAGTGCACACCAACAGAATACTTCAAACAATAAAAAATATCTAATATCATCAATTCCCCAAAGTCGTTTGATTCAACACTGATAATTCACAAGCATAATCACAAGAAGACACCCTCGTAATCCACTATGATTATAAACCAAAGATAGAATCATTTATGATTACAACAATGAGAAAAACAATCTCAAACATGCAAATTAACAATCCACCACAAATTAGAAGTTTAAAATAACACAGAGGATAAATCTTGAAAGCACTGGATTGATCATGATGGAACGACGGATCAGCAATCCAAGATAGAATCCAATCATCTAATCTTTATCAACAACAATCTTTACCCTCTCTTTACCTTGATATTGCACCAGAGGGGGTTAACAAAACTGTGAATTAATTTACATTATTAAAGTAGATTGACAATTTTAGTATTTCACTCGCTAGTGAATACTATTATACTTGCTAGTGAGTTTAAATTATAAATCAAGTATGAATCTCTTTTATCTTTTATTTTTTAGGCTCAAAAGCCGAGAATTACATAAGAGGTCTATGATCTAATTAATGGGCTTGTTGTGTTTTTTCTGTTAGATTGTGAATCATATAAAAATTGTGTGAATACGATTCACACTTAAAAAATTCATCTCACTTACCAGTTAATATAAATTCACAGCCCAGATTCACAGGTGCAATTGAGATTACAAGTTTCACTAACCCCCACCACTCCCACCTCTTTCTTCTCTAATCCCGATAGTAGGGTTACACCAAAACATAAGAAGGCCCTCATAACATAAACGGGCCAGTAAAAAAACCCCCTACCAGCACTAAGCAAGTCGCTAGCACCATTTTTGGTACTTTTCGGACATGGCAATGGAGGAGGAAAAAAACACCAGGATGTATGACTTAAAACTCCATCCTCAAATCAAACAGCATTCATGCACTGGATGCTATTTGCACAAAAGTCTTTCAGGGTATTTTCATACTAATTCATAAATCACTGTTTTGATATTCTCCTAAATTTTACTGTAAGTGTTGTCAGTTTTCCTCAAAGCTAATGCCATGAGGGACTTAAAACTTCTCCAGATCTGAGTTTTTTTCTGGGAGGTGATTCAACTTCACTTAGTGCATCTGATCACCAAAATCTGGCCAGAACAACTTCATTTTCTTCTTTGATAAGAAACTAATCCGACCCAATACGTTGGAGTGCTTAGAACAAAGAAATCAATGAAAATGGTGAAGAGAAATTGTCGAAAAATCAATAACAGGGGATATTATCGAGTGAATATTTTCAAAACACAGTCATAAAATGTTTGACAGTTATCTGGTAGCTCCAATATTGAGATGATGCTTGCAAGTTACTAGTACTATTGGACTACTACTTCTACTATGAAAAACAGTTATTTCTGCATAGACTTGTAAAGAACCACTGTGACATACTTTGACAAAAACCTATGGGTAGTTCCAAGAGCCAAGACTGCCTGACCATTTCTTCCCTTTTGTACATACAGGTGATTGAGCATTACATGTGATGGCCTTGGCAAATGTGAGGTGGGATCTGTGAAGGAAGTTGAATTGAGAAGAGTGAGGTTCAGATGAGGAGGATTTAGTGGGGGCTCTTTTGAGTAATCCTCTAAACTGAGATGCAAGTTGTTGTAGCTAGATTCTGGAGATTGTGGAGGCTCAAAGCCAGCAATTCCTTCTACATCCTCTGGAACATAATCCTGCAACACATATTAGTACTTGTTATCTTGGCAGTTGAATATAACATTTTGTCTTACATGTAGAGAAAAGCAAAAAACACTTTCATTTGCTAAAACGGAAAAAGTGAACCAATTTCTAGTCATCTAGACAAAAAATCGTTCCATGTTATTATATAAACATAGAAATCATGAGCCAAAATTTCAGTTAGATAAGCCGTTAATCGACATGAATAACAGTTCAAAGAAGTTACGCTAGGAAATGAAGTGCAAGTTTTAAAAGGCTTAGAATCATAATAGCAGTTCGTAGGCAAATCTCAATATTGCAAATGGAACTACAGAATTTTACATGTCATGCGCTGGAATTTTCAAATATATGACAGACGAGAATAGGAATTTTCTCATGCCTTGAAGCAGTTTTGTATTTAATAGTTTTCATTTTCAGACTTCTCTCCTGTATAAATGTAGCATCATATACTGCATTTTGCAAGTAACTGGCTTCCCTGGTATTGATTTCACCGTTCTGAATACAATACAATAATAGGTGATTGTAGTCGATCTGAAGAGAAACTTCTTCCCTAACAGCTTAAATTTTTCATAGTATAAAATGAACAAGGCATTGTAGAAAAGGCATCCAGTTTAATTTAATTGAAGATATTTAGGTAGCTTTTACATAGCTCTTTCTTAGCAGATTGTTACAGTACAACAACTAGTAAAAAACACAACTAAAATCCACATTTTAGCCAAAAAATGCTAAATGATCACACAAATTTTATTTGTCAGCAGGAAATTCCAGGATCTTCTGTAAATTAAAGCAGCAACTAATAATAGTAGCATCTTCAATAAAAGCAGTTTGGGATGTTGCCTTTGGCTAAGACCAAACAATTTTAGTTTATGCAACACCTTGCCATGGTCTTATTTTTCTCATCTAAATTTCCCTTCATTCAGCAATCATCAATCAGTTCACAATCTACTTCAATTATGTTCCAAAGAAGATGGTCTATTTAATTCTAACTGGCCCAGATTTTTGTACATCTTTTAAATCCTTACTCGTCATCCTAAAATGATTACTAGTTCACAAATCATTCCAAAATCTGTATCCATGGATCAAGGCTGTCCTATTTGCACTAAAGTTATGAAGTTATGAGCAGCAGGAAAAGTTTGTTCTTAGGACAGGAGCTAAGCAAATACCAATTTCTAAACATGTAGCTAAAATCAACGCGAATTTTTTACCTGCAAATCTAATATGTTGTATGGATTTCCCAGGTCATCATGTATCCATGGAAGCTCAGGTGCGTGTTTCCATTCACCATCAACTAGGAATCTGTATTGGTAGACACCAGAAGGGAGCAATTTCATAATCGTAAATTCTTTACCTGATCTTAGCAATGGTCTCCTGTCCAAAAATAGTGTTCATATCAAGAGTTAGGTTGATCTAGACCAAAATAAATGTAGAATATTTTTTTATAGAAAAAAAGAATCCCAAAAGGACAAATATCACTGGATTTCCATTATTCTCATAACGTCCCGAAAATTTTCTAGCTAAAATGCAACAAATTGAGCTTAGTAATCACATACTTTTGCACATCTGAAGCCAAGACTGTCATGAATCAAGAAACCTTAGTAAAAAGAAATGGTAAAAATTAGACAAAATCATATACTTTGCCTTCCAGTTATCCCATGATCCTTCCACAGCCACATGTTTTCCACCATGGCACCAGGTAATCATAGTTGGAATTCCTGGATCACAGACCATTTCATATTCATCCACATCATGCATCCATGAACCCCTTGGCAGCTGTGAATCATCAGGTCTCTGAAATGGAACCATTGGATCCTTAAATAACAAAAGAATGTTTTAGTTTGGAGAATGGTTCAGAGTTTAAGCAAAACTAAAGTCTTAAAAACAATCTCAATAAAAATAACTGCGAATAGACCGAGAAAAGCAGAAGCAAATCAGCTGTGATTAGCGACCAATACCATAGAAAATTCAGATATTATAGAAAGATCCAAATGCCGACATGCATCTAGACGATTTATAGAATGAAGATACAGCTTCATAGACGACAAGGGACATTCCAAATTATTTTGAGCAGTTTCCGACAAATTTAATTCCACTAACCTACACAGAATAAAAAAATCAACCTCGATACTGATGGCAAAGAAGAATGAGAAGTAGAATTACAGATTACAATTAGATATAACCAAGTTGCCATTTATAACTTTATCTTTCAAATGCATGTAACAACCATGTAGAATATCTGATCAGAAACCATGTTAAAAAAAAAAAGAAAATCAAATTTAGCAAGTGACTTGGCAACAGATCCGTAAACATCAACCTCAATATAAGTTTATTAGTCAAGTAAGTAATAAAAAAGGGACAAACATACATCTTGGAGAGACTAATGCAATAATATCAAAATGTTGAAATCGAAACGAAAACCCAAAACAACAAAAGCAAAACAGGACCAGACCTGGGGGTTGAACAAGAGAGGTGACTGGGTGGCTCCTGGGCTGCGAGGAGGACTCTGCCCCACCATTTCATGAACCTGGGGCCCAGAATAGCTCAACTGCTGGCCACCTCCACCCTGTTGAAGACGAACACCCTCCTTTGCTCCACCAGATGAATTCTCCTCTCCTTTCCTCCCATTAACATTACCCATCGATGGAAAGGTTCCCAAGGAAAGAATACTTCCCCCCTCCTCCTTAAAGCAATAATACCATCATCCAAAAAACCAAGAGCACTCCTACTAGCATGTTACATGTTATCCACGAGCGCAAAAACAAAAAGGACAAACACAGAACAACTCTTGGGATGCTTGACTCCCCAGAAGAACCTAGGAAGATGAATCTATCTATGATTTTAAAACAAGCGAAGCTACCGAACAAGAAAGGAGGATACACATGGTATGTATATAGGTGGACATCATGGCAGCAACCAAGATAGGTACGTTACCAATGATACGAGACTCAAGAAAGTGCAAACTACCCATGAAAAGACCTGGGCAGGAGAAAAACCAGAGGCTGGTTTCCAAATTGTCAGTTCAAGAGTCGGGACACAAACCAACCAAAACGACTCTAGTCACTGAACAGACACACATATTTATACACCAACTGAGCAACTGAGCAGTAGCAAGAAATAATAGCAGTTACCAATCAGAGGGGTGGAAGTTGGACAAATAATGAGCAACCAACAGGTGTGAAAACTTCACTGACAACCCCCTTAAAGCCTGGTTGATTGTGTGAGTAACTGTGGGTGCAAGACACTTGATAAGAAAAAAAAAAGATTGGGGGAGTGATGACGATTTTATTCTCCAATGAGTTGGGAAGATTCTCCCTCAACTACATCAACATCTCGTAGTCATGCCTTCCTCCTCATCTTCTCGTCTCGAAAAATCGACCAATAGCCAAGGTTATATATATATATATATATATATATATATCGTCTTATAAAGCTGTATAAGATGCAGTTACAAAGCTATATAAACACCGATAACATAATGACAAACATAACACAGACTTCGCCATCACTCGATACAACAAAACCCATAGAAGTCCATAACAATTTATTGTGTGAAAGTGCCATAATTCATAGCATTGCTGTAGATTGATGTAAGCTTCATCGCATGGTAATTTCCATTAGGGACGGCCCTTTGTCGCCACAGTATTCAACCTCATCACACAACCGACAAGGACCAAAATGAATGCACACACACGAAAGGGCGAAAAAAAAAAACTACTGGTGCAGTTTGGAAAGACTAATTCCCACGATATGTTGCTACAAATAAAGGTGAAAACTACACCCATCAACAGGACCATATATAGGACCAAATGTCCCCCCTACGAAAGGAGTAAAAACAACGAAGTGGGCATCTCTTTTTTGTCATCCAATCGCGGCAAGTGAGGAAAAGCTGAGAAATTCGTACAGACCCTGCAAGCTCTAGAGGGAATCCAATATGGTGATTACTCTAGTTGTCTTTGGGAGGAATCCTTGGAAGTGGAAAAAGCTGGTTTGTTTTAATATCACAAAAGAAAAGTGTCAACAAAAGAGCTGCTCTGTGTGCTCATGGTCAGAATCCCACCGCCCCCACCCCGCCAAAACCCACGTCGAGAAGATGGTGTTCTGAAGTCACACTCGGTGTCAATTTTCTGCCTTGCTGTGGGAGGGTGTTGACTGCATAAGTGTCACTGGCAGAGAAATCAAATAGAGCCATGGCTAATATTGTGCCGGTGCACATTCTTGTGTGCACCCCCGGAAAAAATTATTTAGTCACAGGTGAAGTAAAAAATAAAAATCTCAATAGTCTTCTCTTCAACATGCCATCTTCTCGAATCCGTACTTTGTAAGATATTTGAATATTATCATCTGTGAAAATATCGAAACCATAGCTCCGTTCTTAATGGCACAAGTTTGCTTGTTTTTTTTTATAATTATAATTTAGTTTTCACCGAACCCTGGAAAAGAACTATTAGTAGGGTAAAAAAGCGAATGATTCTCCTACATGAGAAGATACCAATCCATAGGAAGACCATCACAAAAACAAGTGGATCGCAAAAATTTCTGGGTTTGATTGAGATGTTGAACCAAATCGTTGGACTTTTTGATGTTTAAGAAATGATGTAACTCTTCTGATAAGAAAGAAAACTGTGGTGAAAAAAAGGGAAGATACTTGTAAAATCACTGAGATTTTCGTTTTTTTATTCTTATTATTTATTCGGAGATGTGAGGCCCATTTTTTGGGCATTTCTATATAAATTAAGTAACAAGAAAATGGGCACCTATTATCGTATTTAATTTAATTAAACACCATACCATTTATTTATGTAATCTATATTAGCGTAATTTTAAAAGTTGTACATCTTCGTGGTTAAATCGGGTTACCAATTTTGAATAAGATTGAAGAAGATAAAATGTTCGAGTTTTTCCCCCTAATTTTCAACCGAAGCTATGTTGAATTGAAATCCAAATTCACTCTTTGATAACTCGAAAATAAAGTGCTTATATTGCTATAAACCATTTAATTCTTTGACATCGGGTAACATTTTCCCCACCTAAAAAAAGAAATATTAGTTTTAAATTTTTGGTATAAAATTGGACTCCAATGAACTCCTTGTTCGGTTTATTGAACCAGATTAGAACTCCAAACTCAACCAACCCATCATATGGTTTGCCCTAATCAAACCCGAAAAAAAAAAACGAAAATCGACCCAAACCCTAATAATTTTGTAACTCTAATTTCCTTACAGAAGAAAAATTTAAAAGAAAATTAATTGTTGATTAAGTGATTTGATTAAAAAGGATTAAATCTAGAACCTCTTCTTGATCTAAAAGTGACACATATCGCTTTCAGGCTTTAAGAGTTGGCCTGGAAAGTGGGGAAAACATCACCACCTGCTTCGTTTCTTCCTCTCTTAATATTATTCAACGGAAGAAAATGCGGGACATGTCAACATCTCATTAGTTCTTAATATTACACAAGTGTAGTTGTTGGTCATGTTAATTTCAAGTACAGACTACATAATTGCATACACCGTTTATCAGTTCTAATTCCTACAAGCATTAATTCGAGCTATCCGTCGATTTCTTGCTCTCTTAATTATATAAAATAAACAAGATGTTGTACTATGTACGGCCTAAATTAAAGATAAATTTTAATTTTACAAAAAAATCTTCATTGAATAGTGATATAGAGTATAATGACCTGAAATCTTAGAAAGATCACTCTGATTGAATAAGAATATATGTTTTTTTTGTTAGATTTTAATTATTTGAATCTTTTACTTTTTATCGCCGAGCACAACTTTTGATTCTATATTTAAAATTTATATTGAAATATATAACTAATTGTATTGTAAAATATAATAGAAAAATTATAAGTTGCACCAACAAATAATAATGAATGCAGTATAGTCTCATTAGCACAAATAATGTGGGTACAAAAGAAAAAACAATAGAATAATTAGTATCAGTTGATGCTCTTATATCATATACTTATATTAATGTGAGTTCTTAAATTAAAATGATGGTTAGATGATGACAGATATTTTGTCGAAGTTACAAAAATTATAACTAGGGCTATTCATTTGGTTGGTTTGGTTAAAACCAAACCGAACCATTTATCCAGTTAACTGAATTCATGTAATTTGGTTAATCAAATTACAATTAAAAATCAAACTTGAACTAATTCGATTTGGTTTGATTTTAATTGAATTTCAATCAAACTAACCAAAATTATAAATGATATTTTTATCATTAATAGTTTATTCTTTAGTGTTTACTCTAATTATTCTTAAATTTTATTTACGAAATAAAATTTTTTTAGCATGCATTTAAGGGCTAATTACAAGCTTATCTAGAAAATATATGAATAATATTCTAATTTAAGACATTGTATAATAGATACAGAGTATATAATATACTAAAATTTTATCTCTTACACATACATAAATAAACTATTTTAACTAAATTGAACTAAAGTAATGATTTTATAAATATTTATCATATATTATGATTACTAGAAATACATAAAGGCACTTAAAGAAAATAAAATGAAAAGTAATATAAATAAAAATCTTTTCATTTATTGGTTTATTTAGTGTGATTGGTTTCAACTAAAATTGATTGAACCGACTACATTAAATTTGGTTGATTTTTTGTTTCAAGCAAACTATAACCAAACTGAACTAGTACATAGCCGAATTACCAAAATGAGTTTGATTTAGTCCGGTCTCGTCAGTTAACTAAGCCATGCTCACCATTAATTATAACTATGTGATCTAAATGGATGGTTAAATTTATATTGTTACTTATATTGCCGTAGCATCTTGAAACCTAAAGGTTATCCACTTACCACAATTAAATTTTGGGCCCACATCATATCTAGGGTTTCATCAAATATATGGTAAGATAGGAGGTGTTTCTTAAATCAATAATAATTTAGCAGGCATATAGATTTTTAGCTCCATTAACTAGTGGCGGGACCGGCTTCTAATTAAGTTAATTATAGATTAATGGTTTTCAAATCTTAATGCATTGGACATGTATTTGATTGAAAGTAGATTTAGACCAATCTTAAGGCCCAATAAGGTTGGCCCATTTATTTTGAAATGATGGAGGGCTAGGAGAAACATCAATCTGGAGGAAAAAAAATTAATACCAAACATATTTTATATTAGAAAATTGAAAGAAGAACAAGAAAAACAAATACAAGGATGGTGAACTAATCTGCAGGCTAGAGTGCTCAGTTCTCAAATCTCAACACATATGGACTTAAGGGAATCAAGATGATCTAACATCATTATATATCACATTGAAAAAATTGGTAAGATTAGGAAGCCAACTCATATATAGTTAGTCAACAATTCATTAATCTGATGAATATTGTTACAGAAAACCAGGTATTGAATCATTGATTTCTCTATCTTCTCCTGTCAATCAACAGTTGAACTACATACATTTGTAATATTATTAAATTGTCGCAAGTCTTGCCTACTATTATGTTTAATCGCAGATTTGTAAATATTATAATGGCATGGTTCTGATAAACAGTACCCAATATGCCTACAAGTGAACAACAAATTAGAGCATTCAATCTTTTGCATATGTATCATCAAGGACTTGTACTGTACAAATTAGCTATCTCTAGCTAATATGTGTATCTGCATGCACTTTTCTTCGTGATAAGCTCAACTTAATATCTTAATTTAGCAGCTGAGTTATTTGGGCTACATGATATATATGTTATATATGCACACCATAACCTGTCTATCTACTAGTGTAATATTCTCCCAGCTTCTTCATGCAAACGGAAGACGACACCAAACGCCGTTGTAACCGAATTATTCCGGTGGTGTAAGTTCGGATTCCATTTCCGACGGACGACAATATCATCCTTCTTGATCTTCCATGGAGATCATTCCGGCGACAAGGCGAGGTCTCCGGCGTGCGAAGGATCCTGACCATGCAAGATTCCTGCAGTTTGGAGGTTGCATGGAGATGGGAGGGAAGATCTATGATGAAATCTCCATATTCATCCGTTCTTCCCCCTGCCAAACTAACCATTTTCCTCCCTTTTCCACCGGTAATTCCGCAAGTAACACCAACTAATGCACCTGCAAGTATACAAGAACTGATTAATGACTATATATATATATATA